>WURT03016072.1:0-16096 GCA_009936505.3 Holothuria glaberrima | reverse complement strand
TCATTTCATTCAGCATGGAACCAGCATGCCCATGTAGCTTTTGTTTTAAGGGGAGGGGAAAAATCATTTTAGGTCACCAGGTTTCATAAGGTTTCAAATTATTAACAGGATACTGTATCTCGAGTAGGATAACTGTGTGGGATCACATGCTTGTCATGTGGGTGACTCAATCTTGTTACAATATATCATATGGCAAGGAATCACTAAGCCTTTTCCTTTCTAGTTACGAAGTTACCGTTTTCCATACACATGAAATGGAAACCAAGATGTTTGGTACTGAAACAAAATTGACCATTCTCTTTCGCATCTCAGTGGTAGGCTCACATTGCATGGTAAGCAATATGGTGCTATATGTAGGTGGCTGGTCCTAGTCCTGCTCGAACAAAGTTTTCTAATCCAATAGCTCCTTTCATGATAGGGCAAGTGCCAGTGTAATGCGAAGCGTAAGTGAGACCTTATTATGTGTATGATGCCACAGAAAAAGAAAGCATTCCATTGGCCGAAGTAAGAGTTATGCATAACAACTTACTCCAACACAACTGCAGACAGGTAATATTTGTACCAGTTGAATAATTGTACGTGTCAACATTTACGGACATCATAAGGCCTTTGTTGTGCGTACAGTGTGTACAGTCATATACCTTTGTGTGCTCTCTAACATGACGTTGGCGTGACATCAATTCATATTAAGGTCTACAACATTCAGTCTATCTCTCTCCTCATCACCTCATTCATTCTAGCCAAAAGAAGGATTTTAACTTCCACAACTCTGCAAACTCTGCATCATATTTCTTAAGTGATAACATAAAGGGAGAAGGCAGTCCCCCCAAGTTTATTTTCAAAGATGTGCTAAATCTTACAGATATCTTCTTATTTCTCTCACAAGTATTTTCATAATGTTCCTATGTAAAATCATTGAATATTGAGGGTAAACCAATGAGGCATTCTGCATAAATTTGGGAAACAAGTTTATAAATAACAAAAATAATGTCACATGATTGATAGGAGCCATTCCTGAACTAGTGTACCGGGGTACACCACTTCAAATTGGGGGGACTGCATTTTCCCTTTAAGTATTTAAGAAATCTACAATTCCAACTTCACAGAGGTATATCCTTAGAAAGATGAAAGATTATTAAAATAATTGTGATGGATCTGTTTTTTTAGGGATTTCATTCCATAACTTTTGTTACTGGTTTTGGTTTCATGTCCCTAAGTTACATTTGGTAATGCAATCAATCTTTTATGGTGATTGCACATGACATTGTCAATAACATATTTCCTCTGTTCCATTAAACTTTTTATCTTAGTTTCCTGTATGCAGGCCTTAGAATTAAGCAATAATCAAGGTTGGACACCATACAAAATTTCTAGGGGAAGACCCTGAAAGTTTTAAAGTACTTGGAGTACCTTTTGTAGAACTTGAACTTTTCAATCCGTTTCTGAACGTGTAAGGAGAAATCACGTCCTAAATTGATAATGATAATGATAATGACATAGTTTATTTCCATCCACTTGAAGTACACGACACATACTGTAACAGACAGACAATGGTAAATATAATATACGTACTTACATTAAAACATTTTAACTTTGTCTTGAATATATTCGGAATATGATGGAAAAGGAGAAAACTGAAAAAGCTTATAAATTACCAACCAATAAAGAAGATAGATAGCGCAAGTCAATGGTACAGTAGCCCTGCATGAAGCAACAAAAATAGAATTGGTTTTGATTAAAAAGAGCCATTAGTTTAAACCAGGGTACAGTATTCGTAGTATATACCTAAAATTGGGCTGACAGCATTTAATTCCTTTTTAGGATTGTACATATTGTGTACTAGGACTTCAACTTTTAAACAAGTGCAAAAAATGAATGGGCTAGGAACTTGAGATGTCAAAGACAATCTTCTGAATGGAGTTTGCCTTTCACTGGTTGCAACAGGTACTGCAATCTTCAAACATCCATCTGGCTCAAGCATACAGAGTATGAAGGAGAAATTACAGGAGGCAATTATTAGAAAAATGTTATTTTCAAAAGTTTTCTGGTAAACAGTGTGTCAAGTCTTTCACTCCATAATCATTACTTATTGCTGGCAAAACCTGGCAAACTTACATAGTACAGTAAATGCAAATAGTATCCAGTATTGCCAGCATCCAGATGCACCCTCAGGTCTTATACGACATGCAGTGTAATTCACTGTGCGGTTGGGCCTGTTACTGTGCCTGACTCAGTACTGTACAGTACATCAGAGTCATGAGTCAGAACTCCTGTGGGATTTTGGGTAAATGTCCAAAACATACATAAAATTGTATGCAGTATGATTTCCTGACATTGGCCATTCTGCCTGTATTAAAGGTACAGTGTATCAGGGAGCTGCTTGTCTGAGTAGCAGCTCTAGCTAGAGTGTGTTGTACTGCTGTACAGTAGGCTATGTGTATTTTTATTAGTGCAGGAGTGTTTTTATTAGTACAGGACTAATTGATGTTGCATAGTTGCTGTGGTTTTTGTTAGTAGCTACGGGGGCACTCCAGCCCTTTCACAAAATATCAGAGCCCCCAGCATTCCCTACTGGTGATGAAAGATATTTTGAAAATCGGGGTGAGCCATCAGAAGAACATGCACTAGCCCTCCCCTTCGGAGATCAAGCCCCCTCCCCCAACATGGAAAACTGGCTACTCGACTGATCGTAGGAGCTGCAGCCCCGTAGGCTTGGGTACCCCACTCCATGCAAAAATGTCCAAGTTGCCAATGCAAACCAGCTGTTCTATGCATTACACTACCATATGGCATGCTACTATGATTCAATGTGTGCACATGTACAGTATACCGTATATTTTATACAGAGCTAAGAATTTGCTATCTAGAGCAAATTCCTCTGTCTGTTGACACAGGTGTCAGGCAGGTGACAATGTAGTGCAAAAATATTCAACTCATAAACAATTATGCCAATATTTTTGACAGCTTCTAGCACATGCAGTATAGTAGGATCAAAATGGCAGTCCCTGGTGGATTGTCTAGATCTTATTTTATAAAGTTTGGTATTAGCACACTAAGATCAACAATATAATTTCAAAATTGCGTAGATATGTGTTAACTTTATACTCTGATTAGCGATAGATAGGTTCCCTCTCCCCATTATGAATTAGGGTTGGAGGGGGGGAGAGATACTGTACATGTTCTTCATGTAAGGTTACCTCAAACTGAGGTGAACAGACAACTGAAGAGAGATAAATAGGCTGAATAGTCTGAAGTAAATAGGATAAGGTGTCTCTTCACTTCAGTTTGAGGTTGGCTTACATTAGGTATATACTGCCAAAGGCATGGGTTCAAGTGTTATATGTATTGAATGAGGTTTTGGAGCCCATAGTCAGTAGGCTAGGCCTACAATTTTTACCATTACCAAAGAGATAGAACTCCATTATTTCACTAAGAAAGGAAAGGGTTGATTCTTGGTATTTCTTGTATTAAAAACTTGGAGTCTGTGACATTGACAAGTAACCTGTACCCCCTTCATAGTAGTACAGTTCTGTATGTAATAGAGGGGCAGAGGGGGAGGGGGTACATCCTAAATTTAAGTGGTTGTTTACAATGATTTAGCAATTGCTGTACTGTCGGTAACTTATTTTTTGTCATCATATACAGCAATCATCACTGAAAAGTCAGATTCACTTTCTTTCATCAGCACCAGTTGAGTAGTGCTTTTGCATCATCCTAAACATATAGGGATATCCCCATATATCTATTAACAATTGGCTACTGCACTTGACTGGCAGTTATTCAAATGGCAGCTTGACTCTGGTTGTGAAGATTTGTGCAGACAAGGCAGTTTTATCTAAAGTATTGTAGACAGCTCAAACCCAGTAGTGGTTGGATGTGACCTTGGGTAATTTAAAGACAAACAGTAATCACCCCAAAGTACATTTTTGGTGTGGGGATATCAAAAATCTCAATTTGTGACTGCTTTCATTAACATCACTGTTTGAAAATTCAAAAAATGCAGAGTAGTTCACAGAATGCAGAGAGAATGCTCAGATTACGCATTGTATAGCCTTTATGAGTCCTCTCCAGGACATAGCCTCAAGCAATAAAATAGGTTGTTTCTGCACAAGGAGGAGCAATGCACAGATGTGGGAGGAACTATAACTTGATTGTGAAAATTGCGATTGTCTGGGATGACAAGAATTGCCCCTTAAACTCAGTACAGGCATATAGTACCTTTGTTGTAGAGGTGCTCTAGACAATTTTTTTCTTGTGTCTTTTTATTTTAATTAGACTAGGGACATGAAGTTGACTTTGGAAGGAAGAAATTGTACTGTCTCGGGCAAGATAGTTGACCTTTCAAAAGTGCTGTTGTCTGTTTGTTTGTTTAACTTGGTTTAAGCGCTGTTGTCTGTTTGCTTGACTTGTTTTTTTATTTTTTATATATATATATATTTTTTTGGCTCAGGTTCAATGTGTAGCGGTAATTACTAAACCTTCTGTAGAGCATTGCAAAATTCGAGTTTTGGTGGATAATTTATGGCTATGGTGTAATTGCTAAAAAATGTAACAAAGTTGAAGGATGACCTACTTATAGAGGTACAGTATGTAGCACTTTAATGCGGCAGACAATGTTCTTCTTTAGATTTAGATGCGAAAAAAGTGAGCTGAATGTCACATTTTACCTGTTTTCATTGGAGATTGATGTGAATGATAATGCCTTCGGGTTCCCTGCAGTTACCTTACTCTCATAGTTGTCATGTGGGTGATTCCTGTAGTACAAAAATAAAAAGCTTCCTCTGAGATTTTGAATTATTAGTGACTTGTGGTGAATATAGGCTGCAACAGGATATGCATGATATTGTAGCACTGTAGTATATACTGTGCTAAACATAGGAACAACAATACAAGTTTGAAAGTTATGTCTAAATTGACATGTTTACTGTCTCATATTTTTTAGTGGTATTATTTCCTTTTGGAGGAATTACTGTAAATTAGGGGGCATTAATCATTATACATGCAAAAATGGGTTTGTTTAATACAGGATTTTGCTATGAACCTAATAATGCTGTTTTTGCTTGTTTATGATGTATATATACAGTATATACCTGTACACATTCTGAACATACAGTACCTGTACCATTGTATGGATAGGGACTGCAGGGCCCACAGTCCTATAGCACAGCAGCAAAGCAGCATATAATTTGCACTGCAGTACAATCCATTAGTCCTACAGCATAATATTACGGCAGGATACAAAGTCCCATTGACTGTAAGACCAATGGGCAGTGGGACCGAAGGGCTGAAGGACTGATGCGCTGTAGAACCAGTACCAAGGCTAGCTGTAGGGCCCTTTTTGCAGGATTTCAGAAATTGGTCTTCTCACTCGATGTCTATGAGACATTTTCTCCCACACAGGTGCCTGAGGTGGGGTCCAGACATGGAAAAGTTGTCCACATATTTTTTTCAATGCAAAGACTACATATAAATTATATGTTGGTTTTAGCCATATCAGGTTGGTTGGTAAAGGTGGTTAAGTTTTGAATTCCTGTCTAAGCTGAACAACAGCAGATTTGCACTCCATTTGAAAAGCTATTTGACAGTACCTTATAATTTTATGGTCATCTCCATAGCCATCCTGTGAAAATATGGCTGTCTTCACCACAGTTTGGCCATCTCAAAGATGGCCAGAGGCACTGCTATGTAGCTGCCTTGGCTCTCTGCCCAGTTGCGACCACAAGTGTGGAAACAGCCTATGACTTTTAAATTACACGTTCATGTTGGGTCGCTAACCAACTCAACAATTTATAGTAGATCAAAATTGGTCTCTTTTGAATTTGAAAAGCCAGTTCAGATGGGAAAACTGTAGATTGCTCTTGGATGAAAAACCCCACTTTTTTTTGACCTAGTGGGGGATGGAAAACCGAACCTCACGGTTGCCAAGCTTCATCGCTTCAAATGCCACCGCCTTTATCCACTCAGCCACAGCACTGGTTACACCAAAAGGTTGTAGTGTTTATGAACTAAAGGACTACAGATCTTGAGCTACTGTATATGATAGATACTGCTACTTGTATGGTTAATATTCTCTACCTCAGATGAGATTTGACTGTGTTGTCTTAATGTGCAGTGTGTACATTGTTGTATGGAGATGAAGATTTATATGCAAAGTTAAATACAATATTTTCTTGATTCAAAATTAAAATCGTTTTCTTGATATGCATGCATCCACTTTTTAATTTTAAACATTTCTACAGTGCTATAGTAATGAAGTGGGCTCTTTATGGCAGCAAGAGATTGCTGTGTTTGTATCCATGGTAGTACTGTTAACCTAATCTACATGCACAGTTTTTCATGGAGCCAGTGTACAGTTGCGTAGTATACCTGCACAGTATAGCTACAATGTTTCAACATTATGAAAGTCTAGTATAAACATAAAAGTTAAAATTTATTAGTAAAGCAGTTAGGAAAAGGGAATGTCCAAACATGAAAAGAATAGTGCACAAATAAAATGAAATATCACAACTTCAAAACCAGATTTAAGTTTGGCACAGTGTAAAACTATAGAGATCCCCTTAAAATAAACAAGCTAAGTCTGTACACAAAATATTTTTCTAGTATTTTTATTAATTGAGGAATGATTGCACTACTCTGCTACAGTACTGTAGCAGCCTCATTTAAAAAGTGATCTCAGGGTAAAATGCTTGTGAACATTATGTACAATGCTCATAAGACACAGAAATCATGCAAGTCTCTTTCTATGTACTGCAAGTTTTGAAAAAAGAATGAGACCAACCACAAACATTTCCTCATGAGAATCTTTTCTACGTGACATTTCATTTTTGATTTATTAGGTCAGATTCCATTTTGCTTTTTTAGTACATACTCCAAACCTTTTAAGAACCTAAAACCAAATTCCTGAGTGCTTTTAAGATTTTATGTCAAGCTCTGTTGTTTCATAAATGTGTTTCAATTTAAAATTACTCCTTGAGAAGCCCTTTGGGACTTAAATAGTTTTCTTTATTTTTTGTGATCACAACCATGACGTGAGAAGTAAGGAAAGAAGGCAGTATAAAGTATGACTTGTCAAACATGATTTGAGCTTCAAACTCTCTGTGGGCTTGAAAAATGAAGAGTACTGAATTTTTGTGTACAGTAAATATCAAAAGTTGAATAAGTAAACTTTATAAATCAAATGTCCCAGAAATTTTGATGAGTATAAGTGTTTCAAAATTGAAGTAGTATGGTATTTCTGACATCAAGAGAAAAAAATGTGTAAATCAAAGTTTGCTTTCCTTTCGTACACATTGGAAGGATACTGTGTAGTGACTGCATTAAAATTGTCATCTTGTGTACACAGAATGTTACCATGGAATGAAATATGTATATCAAAATTTAGAAAAGTTGGTAAGATTGAGTGTTTTAAAATTAAAGTAACATTTCTGTGATCAGATCTCATAAAATGTAGCTTGCTTAGTTTTGGTACACACTCAGTGCTAAGATTACATCCATCTTCATTTGAAGTTATTAACTTGTCATCTTCTTAATAAGAACAGATGATTGAGTTAGATCAGATTAATGAAAATGTCCCAGAAATTGTGAGGAGAATATTCAGTATTGACTGTTCCAAAATTGAAGTGGCATTTATGTTGTCAGACAGGGACAACAATTTTTTTCATTTTTGTATACATTCAAGGTTTCTCTTAGAATCCAGTTACAACAAATTTTTGTCTTCAGATAGGGAAAGGATGTTGCCATGGTTACTGGCATTAAAGAAACCAATGAAAATGGCCTAGAAGTTTTGGTGGGATGAAGTGTTTCAAAATTAAAATAGTGTATAGATAGCTCCTGTCATCAGCCAGGAACTGCAGTATGCTTTGTTTTGGTACCAATTTTAGCAGCTACTGAATGTACATCGTTGAGCTGAATATTAAAGTCCCGTCTTCTTAAATGTAGTGTCAGAACAGGTGATCAAATGAAATTTAAAGCAATTTAAATTGTCTCAGAAATTAAGTGTCTAAAACTGAATTACAATTTTTGTCGTCAGATACAGAAGGAACAAAATAGTTGGCCAAGAAGTTTTGGGAGGTGTAGTGCAGAATTGAAGAAGCATAAATTTTGTTATCAAATGACACGTACAACTGGAATCCCACAGGGAAACATTCAAAGTTACAGGGGGGGGGGGGTATCTGAGACAGCATTTTTCGCTCAAACCAGCTAATGCAACCATCAGTTTAGAACTAAGACTTTCTTGTATTTTGATCTCTGAACCCCTCATGTATCTATTACTTTCAAACTACCTATATAGCAATTGATAGATCATTTCAAAATTGTTGTGAGTGTGGTGTAAGTGACCCCAGGCCTGAATTTTGAGGGGTGCAAGTGCGATCGCACACCATCACTCGCCTTAAATCACAGTGAGAAGTGCGGTTTTTTTTGCACACCTAAACAAAGAATGGGAACACAGGTAAATCTATTAAAGTTAAAAGAAACAGCACACCTGCCACACTCCTTAATTTAATGAGGAGTGTGATTTGCAGCACACCTGGAAAATCTAAAACTCAAGCCTGTGACCTCTTTGGTTAGTTTGAGCTACTGCACCATTGGTGCTCTAGTTAAAAAATTGTCTTCAAGCTGTAAGGTGGAGAGGGGGGGGGGGATTGTTTGAGTTATTTAAAGATACATATGTTATTTCAAAGATACATATTTTATCATTTGGAATGAGGTACAGACAGTATTGTACCTTACATACAGTACAAACTGCTTGAGAGATTGCTGAGCCTTCAGTAATTTCATGTACTATACCTCATATTGTAGAGATCATTTCTGCTGTTCCTGAACAACACCCTCTCACAATTTTCCCCTGGCAGTTTTCCCCAGTTTTTTGGTGGAGGAAGTTGCCTAGCTGAGGGAGTGATTGCATGCAAATTGCGTATAAACATTCATAAATAAAATTTGTATTGCCTTTAGTATCAGCTAAGGTCATAGATTTTCGTACGGTCTCATTTGTTCGTAGAACCCGCGTAGTCGCTAACTGGCTAAGTACAGTGTTTATACAGAGCCTGTTCATGATATTCATGTAGGCCTATTGCAGTTCCATTGAACCTTGGATATGTAGTGGTATAACATGGCAACGTGGAAAGGCAAACACAATGGAAAGGCAAACAATGGAAAGGCAAACACAAACTAAGCAGTAACAGGCTTTTATACACCAACATTTTAAAAATAGACAGCAAAAAAAAAAATAAATAAAAAAAAAAAAAAAGAAAAAAAAAGGGGGGGGGGATTATCGGAATCTCTGATTTTTTGACAAAACTAGCTTAGTACCGGTACGGTGCATTATGGAAAGTGCGCGCGATAATGTGAATATTTCAGTCTTCACAGAACTTTTATAAGAAACTGGTTACTGTTGGGGATATGCAACCTACCCCTGGTAATTATTACAACACCACCAGAATACAGACAGAAGGATTACTTGCGCACGAGCTCGCAGATTTCTGTCACTTATTATCAAAACGGCAGCCTATCTACTGGTCTTTTTGGTACCTTTACACTGTAGTTAGCAACATGTATAACGTAAACGGTGCTGGCCGCACTATACGGTGATCATGTCCGAGCACAAAAGTATAATTCAGAAAAGTATACAAGATTCAAAAAGGATGGTGGTCCAATGAGTGCCGAATGCACGAGTGAGGCGCGCATGGGTGGAAGATTCGGTAGTTGTTCCCTCTCCTGATATGGAGTTGTAAGTTCACTTAGAATGGTGCAGTTTGGTCATGTTTATATAACCTTCATATATAAGATAACAGGAAACAATTTCACACCAAAATAAGAAAAACAACAAATTTTCATTTATAACCCTGTGTATAAGGCAGCAGTAAACGAAAAAACGAATATACCGGGCAAGTGTTTCAATTGATGCCCCATATTTAGCACACATGGTTACTATGTTGATATGTTATCGACAGAATATCACTATGTCCCTTGAAAATCAAATATGAAGTACAGATTTTTATATGGCAGTGTCAAAACAACTGGGTTCCGCATTGCTTTTGATACTTTCATAATAGCGAAATAAGAAAACACTGTGCCGATACTGTTGAATGAATTCACTGACAACGTAACGGATGAGATGTAGTTTCTGATTATTACACCATTTCAGCAGGCTACTTCTGGCGAATACGGAAGACTAGAGAAACTACGACTGTCGTAGTAGTTTCTCTCTAGAAAATATTTTTTTTAATCCTGAGAAAAGGGGGGTCCGGACCCCTTTGCACGTCGTATTTCGGGAAAAGGGGGCCGGATCCGAACCCCTTGGATACATTTATTTATAGTCCGTATAGTCCTACTCACACTTTTGCCATCCGAACTTTACTATTTGTTCCATGAAGATGATTGGTTCTAGAATGACACTTATTGAAGAAGTGATAAAAAGGGCAGCATACTTTCACGTTAAATGATAAAAAAACCCATTGCAATGTTTGAAATTCCTTCAATAGATGTTTTTCTTGTGTTAGTTGGGATCCCCTATTTCTATTTGCTTACAGGGCACTGACTACCTATCCGTGAAGATGATCACGTCTTGAATGACAGTTATAGAGATACAAATGCTCACAAAAGCCCCAAATGGCATATTTTTCAATAAACTTTAAAGAAATTGCAGCTTGGGGGACTTCATCAATGTAATATTTTTTTAGACTTGGAAGCTTTTACATTTATATGTCTGTTTACAGTTTACTTTGGTTTTAATAGCTGTAACAGTATGACGTTTAATTTTTGAAGTAAGGCAAAAAGACAGTCCCTGGCGCCGAAATGTTCGATAAATGTTTCGATTATAAGGTTTTTGCTTAAAGTAGATTTCACGTCCCTTATACAGGAATCAGTGGTGCACGCACCTCTAATTGCATAGGCTTGTTTTTCTGAAGCAAAATATTTAAGTCGAAACTAGACTTAAATGTATTTTATACTTTAAGAACTAATCAACCTTAACTTGGGATTTCCTTCCATCGGTTTCTTTACTCTCGGTTAAGCGTATGTGAAAGAGCTGCCAACATATCTTCCACTTTTAAACTACTTTCTCAATTAAGTATTTTCTATAATGATCTCATTTCAGTCCCAATCGCTCAACATCCATTCACGTCAATAGCAGTTGAGAAGCGAACATATGCAGGTCTACATTAATCATTATTGCCTCTTTCCTATTCCCGCCGCCGACATCTGGTAATATATTTGCCCAAACCTCAAGTGCCTATCAAACTGTTGTATGGAACAGAATTGTGCAATTGGGGAATTCCAGCTACAGCATACAGTGTGTGATGAGTGTACATATTAATATGATTCTCGATTCCAGCTTTCGACACGTGAAATTAAGTAATACCATCTTTCCAAGTGGAATCAGGTTTCGGAGGTCACTATCATGCTGGTGTATGCTTTAAGCAGGAAGTGGTTACTTGGTTATATATAGTTCTTGCAAGCAGGGTCCATTTTAAGATTAACGGTTCTCCTGATTGAAGGTGCAAAAGACCGAAGATCATAACTGTAGCATCAGTTCTAGGCCTTATCCTGACCCATATAAGTAATTCGACACTGGGCTAATTCCTTATCCAAATTCTAACCCTAATTCTATCTGTATAACCCTAATGCTATAATTCTACCTTTAACCCTAAGGAGATTTTTTGGTCTAGCGGATATTCGACGGGTCTATCGAACATTTTGTTTTAGTGAATCTTCGGTCTAATATATCCCCCCCCCCCCTTCTTTATCCATTTTATGTGCGCTGAGTTCATCTCCAATTTATGCGAAACTACCAGTGGCGTATGCAGGATTTCTCTCAAGGGTGGGGAATGCAGTATGTTGAGTGATCGCCGGTCTTAAAAAACTCCCCCTTGAAAGTGTACGTCATGAATTGGCTGATAGCGTCACAACTTGGCCGATTTTTTAACAATAGAGAACTGCAAATAACAAAATGTCCTTAGAATTTCTACCAGGTCTTCACAGTCCGACAAAAGACTGTGAGTGCAGATTCCCTTAGGCTATATGCAGTCACTGGACCATGTAATCTGCAAGAGCGTGGTTTTTTGTCAGTTGTTTAACAGGGGAGGACTTCAAAGATAGAATAATCCCAGATAGCACAAAGTGTTGGGCCAGTGTTGGCAATGGTTGGCAACAGTTGGTTTTACATTGGCCCAACGTAATGCCAACGCTATGCGCTATCAGGGCTTAAGTTTTTCCACCTTTTAAGGTAGCGCACTCTCTCATGCGTCGGGGCAGCTGACTCCTAACCGGAATGACATCCACCGAATATTCACACAGTCTACGCAGAAGAGCACCCAATCCTCAACATGACATCATGCATGATAATAGGTCTAGAAACTTTTAATGCTAACCTTATAAACATGAATGTCTCTAACGATAATTACCTAACCTCGAGACATGTGATACCTTACAAAAGCAAACGTGAGGATTTGGCGCAGAGAAGTTACTGCATCCGAACTCGTTCTCCCTACCCCAAGGGAAGTTAAAGAATACAACTTCGCTAGTGAGAGTTACTTACATCTTAGCAGTGGAGACGTTCAAGGCTTGAACTATGACATCTGGCCAAATTCTAAAAGAGGAGAAAAGTACATATTGATTGTTCTTATAGAAGAAATGCTTTTATTTAAAAGCAAATACAGGTTAACTGTCGGGGCGATTGTCACTGTATGAAATCACACACTTCATTGTCTTTTGTAATGGTAGCTAGACAACCTTGGCCCACACCCAAGCTGAACTTTGATTCGTCCCCACCGTATATGGGTTAGGTAGGCTGAGGTAACAAAACTGTAAATTCCGTAGACTGAAGAATAACTTTTTAAGTACAACCGTGTCATTGGAGCTTTTCGTCTCATGTATATACATCTTTCGCCAAGACCGAGGATAAATTAAGGTCTCTAAATGGCCATAAATTACAGCATATTTCTCATTTCAACATACATTTTCTGTCACCACAGTTTCTTCTCCGTCATACATGGGTCACCAGCTCCTTCAGAGAAAGAGAGGAATTGGCATCTCAAACGCTCTAATTGCACTCTTCCACTTATACAATTTACACTGTAGACCGATGCACATGCAGTGAAAAATTTGATCTAAGCGGTCTACCATACGTACGGCACCAAACATGGTAGATAGGGACGTTAAAATGACACCAAGCTTTATGAGGGCGATAACCAGCCTCCTCTTTTTCACTTAGGCCTACCCACCGGTCTTTAATATTTTTGAGGAACATTTTATCTCATGGTGGTTACCTGCCGGAACTTTACATCAGGGAGAACCAGGTTGCAATTCACAATGAACAAAACAGTTGTGTATAAAAGAAGCAAAATACACACACAGGCGTAATCTTGTTTTATAACACGTATGGATATATCACAGTGAAACACCCAGCAAGCTGATGCGTTGAAATATGGCGTAACTATCTTTATTTAGACATTCTAATATGCAAAAGGAATTTGTTGAGCTTGTAACAAATTGCAACGGTGTCTGTACTGATAGAGGGGGACAAGTAATCCGTGATGACGAATTGCCCCTAGCTGACAAAAAGGGTTCGACATCAAAAGAGGTTAAATTATGAAACGGACCGATCGACTTACCACTCGACCCCCCCCCCCCTACCCCCGCAGAGGGAACTCAGTCTCAGCATTCATGAGCCGGGAATATTGCACCTCTTCCCGTTATCCATGGACACATTTTCTACCGATGAGTTGATACATGAACCATTTAAATGTAGGCAAATTCAGGTTTCAGGGACACTCTTGTCCATTGTCCTTCTAATTAGATTTTTCACGTGCACTAATATTCCTACTACTTGCAATGTGTGTGTGTTTTTTTTTTCAGGAAAACTGTCGACTTGTTTCATATAGTTAATAATCTCAGTTCAACACCAATTGAAACAGGACCCATTACTGACAATCAAGAATAGTTACACAGCTGGAAAACAGCCAAAAGATACTTATAAATCAAATTGGGATAATTAAATTAATTTATCGTCTCAAAATATTTGCTTAAAAACGTTGTAAATTACATCATTTTGAAAAAGTGGAGTAAATTACGAAAACTCCCTAGGCTATGTAGACTTGTTACAATAGGAATACCAACTAGAGCGTATAGGAACCAAGGGAAGGAACAACGTCGAATTATTTCCAATCTTTGATTGAGTAGGCGACCCAGAACTTCGGGGCACTGGGATTTCATTTCAAGTCTGAAAGAATTCCGAAGGGAAAACCCCGTGAATCGGGTAGCTGCTAAAATAGACAATATTGATCTATAATTAGTCGGGCTACTTTCGGGCCACTACCTGTAAAACCTTAACTGCCCTCCTTACTGGTAAAAATGCAATCGTAGGTCACTGATGATCTGGAAAACATAAATTATCAGCTAAGGGAATCTGTGGAACCCAACCAAGAACAAAACGCTACTACGCAAAGCTTTTAAATACCATTCTCGGCAAATACGACTGTGGTAACGTACGAGTGTGTTGTTCTTGTTGACAACCCCCCCCCCCCCTTAAGCCCATATTCAGGCACGATGCTGCAGGCTACTTGTGTATTTCTTGTCTGCCAATCATATAGGTAGAGTATGAACCAAGAAAAGTCGCTCCCTCATACATTGGTGATTCACACTAATCTTATTAAACCTTCCTTGCTCGGCGGCATAAGGATGAGTTTAGGGTCCCCAGCTACTGTGCCCAAAAGGACCCCCTGCCAAGAGGTCCATATACAATGGAATGAGGAGTAATAAGTATCAGTCAGCGTATAAAACGTTTCTGATTTATTGCAAAAATAAGGAGAAATGAAGTCTATATAAATGGAGGAGCTTATGATCAACACGTATGTATTCCATATCACGTAAAAAATAGGCCTAAATGTATATTGTCTTGTTCAGTCTTGCATGAGTTTTCTTTCCCGGTAAAAGCAGGCCCCTCTCCATGCAAAGAGGTACGTTTTTGTGCATTAGTGTATAGCGGGCCCCCATTTTGTCGGGGCCTTCGGCCCAGCACTGTCCGAGCCCATAAGAGTTACACCACTTTCCTTGCGAACGGTGTAAAGATTGCCCGTGGTCGGAACCCTTCTGTAGCCTGCATTCGATTCGGAGCGAGTATCACAGTGCGACGGTGCGTGCATTGCCCGTTAGGCCAATGGGAAAGGTATTTCATTTCACCGGCATTGTTTCGCATCCGTGATGATGACGGAGCTTTAACATATGGCCACATTTTGACTGATAAAGGTAGTAACCATACACCTGTAGATACCTGTCTGATACAGTATGGTCATTGACCATTTTTTTTTTGTTTCGTGAAATAGGGCGCAGTTTAAAAATAGTAAAGGCGGCTCTAGTACAAATGAATAAGCAAATGAGGCTCCGAAGTATATTTTGTTGGCAGTCATATGAATATTTAGTTTCGTTATTATGATGTATATCCTGCTTCCACAATTATACCTGGATAATAATCATTACCGAACTGTCTATCACCTCTCAAACAGTTCTATGTGGATGAGTAATTGTTAAAGGGAAAATGAGATTTCAAATTGGCCAAACACCAATATTTAGCAGCCCAATCCAACGAAATAAATCGGTTACTATCATTGCTAAGTACATTTTGCAAATAATTTGATAAGCGATGTAAACTTATTTGCCAGCAAATTTCACATACTTTGTAAGCCGGCGCCCCTGATATTGAAAAAGTCCTCCAATAGAATAACATACTAGCACTCTAAACGTGTTTGAAGACATACCTAGAGCTAGGCGTATATCACTGTGGATTAAAGACAAGTACGTGCCGCACCTTTTTTTTACTAGATTGACCTCACCGTCAGATATGTCTCTCATCTCGTCCTTAGCAATAATATTTACAATTTTCTAAATTAAATCCCTCCTCCGATCATAACCGTGTATGGCACCATTTGGATATGTGAGGAAGTGCTACACTCTTAATGCAAAAGATGAAATCAAGTCACTCCGAAGAAGAGTGGACATTGGGACCACTCCTAGAGAGAGTGAATTTCACCCGGGGTGGAGTGAAAATTCACTCCAAATAGAGCGATATTTCATTCCATCAGAGTGAAATATCATGCTCTAT
>WURT03016061.1:0-16096 GCA_009936505.3 Holothuria glaberrima | reverse complement strand
TTTATCGGACTACGCGTGTCCGATAAAAGCTGTCCGTCGATGTGACGTCACGAAATAATAAGTATACATTTCTTTTTAATAGTCATGTGATACAAATCATATATTTACACAGAGTGGCAAATTTTTGGTTCTTTCCGACCAGAGTTGGAGAAGATTTTAACTAAAACTAAAAAAAATCGGACTGTAATCCGATCCGAAATCGCTGTAGTGTGACCCGCGCTTTACTCAGCAAGTTACATTTCCCTGATTTATTTCTGTATACGTATCAGCTACAGACTGATTTGCATTTTTTTATAATGGAAGGTTAAAAATGAGAAACCTCATTTATTATACCTTACGAGGCCAATCTTCAAAGCTGACACGTCTATGGTAATCTTTCTCCAGGTTACGAAAAGTTCGAGGGGTAATTCCATGTAGACAGGTACTGTACGTCCTAAAGGTCGAGGGGAACAATGCAAACTTTGGTTCCACAAAGTCTTATTCGTAAAGCCCTTGAAACATATCATAGGGGCCCTTATGCTGGCCAGTTGGGTATTGACCGAACTTTCCGAAGAAGTGTTATTCTGAAATCGATGACGAAGCCACGGCCGCGAGGAATTTGACTATCACGTCACGTCAAGTATTAGATTTCACTAAGGTTACGTCATACCGTACGTTATCTTAGAATTTACTTGTAAAGAAATTAGTACTGCTAGGCTTCGGTACATTAACGTATGCGTAACTTCGTTAGTGCTGAGTACGAGCCTGTGTACAGTCTGCAACATTCACTTTTCAAACCCCATTGTCATTAGCATGTACAGATTGGCAAAAGAATTGTTCTTTTGAAATTTTTGAGAAACAATAACATTATGGTCAAACCTGTCCAGTGTTTCTGCATATTATGTCACAATTACAATCACGTCACAGTCATTTGCGTCAGACGTACGTATGTTTGAATGTAGTCCCTGAACGTGACCGTGTAATCCGCTCCTTCTAGTCACTCCTTACTACGGTCACTGGCCGGTATGTACAAAATTTCAAACATTTAAGCCAAACCACAAAAACGGCTTTAAAATACGATTATATGAATCCTTTGACAATTTACACGAACACAATGCTTCCAATCCTGCTTACATACTATAGTTACTTTCTTAATGGTTTAAAATGACCACTTTCATGGCAAATTTGGGCAAAATAATCCAAACTCGTTGCCGTAAGCTTCGAAGTTTTGATCTCTCGCTTAGATGTAACTTCTGCGCATGACTGGAAAAGCAGACCATTGACAAGGGTAACAAAAGTGTAATAGCCTGCACGAGTGTACTGCTGCACTGGTTTTCAATTAATTGTAGCACGTACCATATACCAAAACGAACGCTTACTAGCTGTGCGCGCCGGTCGATACAATGACACTGCGAAGCAAACTGTGTCCGCGCTTTCTGTGAGATATAAGACGTATGGTGCAAAGTACTCTATGCAAAACGAGGTATCCTAAAGTAGGCCAATTCTTGCCGTACTGCGTGACCTCTGACCCAAAACAAGATCACGTGTGAAGATGCCTTAGGGGAAGAACTGCACATTGATTTTACGTTACGAGCAGGATTATCGAGCTAAAATTCACTGCTTTTCAGGATTGTTTTAGGAAAGTACTTGAATGTTAGGTAAATGTGATGTTATAGATCATCTGTGTAAAGTTTGGTGAGAAAAGGTAACTTTTTGAGGACGTGAGGATGACGGGACCTGCGCGTCCCGGCAAATGAGTTGAAATTTTGTGTGTGCCGGGCAAGGGCCCAGAAATGGAGTGTAAAGTATAGGAACGTAATGTTTGGTCCTGTTCAAGGGCTAGTTTGAATGTAGCCGTGATATGACGGCTGGTGCCAGGATCGATTGTATATACAAAAAGAACAGAACATCACGGAAAAGGACGTCATAAAAATCCTTGACGATCAGCAATGAGATGAGAAATCTTTTTAACTTGGGGGAAATGTGATTACTCGTTCTCTCGGAATGAATGAGAAATTATTATCACCACAATCAGAGTGGTGTAATGACAAAATTAGTAATGTATTATGGAACAAATTTACCCCAAATTTCCTGATGTAATTGGTAGAGCTTCAGAGCACATTATTACTATCAGAAAATGTATAATTCGTACGTCTTGGGAACTCAAAAAAAAAAAAAAACTCGCTGAAATCACTGTTTGTATCCAATTATGTTCAGTAGAGGATCCTATATTATATGCATATGCATGTTTGTATAGGGACGTATTCAAATAAATTCATACCTACATGCATGCCTGTCTATTTGCACCGCTGATGACAACTCGGTAAGAACAAACCAATAAATATTAACAAAATAAAAAGGATTTACAAAGATTAAACTTCATTCAGTGACAGTGCCGCCATAATTATGGCAAGAAAGATAGTCCATTATGGTCTTCATATTAGCGTGTCACCCAGTTCAAGTATAGAGTCGGCTTGTTTCCTGCCCCTAAGTTAATATGTTAATGTTCGACGTACTATCGCGCTGCCTAGCCAGTGTCTTGGTTTCATCAAGGATTTCCATATTCGTCACGTTATTCACGTCACGGATTTTGGACGATCCACTGAAGAGCTCAAGAGTTATTTTATTGGCCAGGTAAGCGAAGTGAAATAGTAAGTCATTGCTCATAATGTATGGCCTGTGAGAGAAGACGCAATCCCAATCCACCTTATAAGTCACCTTTAACAATTTTTTCTTCATCTTTGCCGTTCGATCTCGTTGTTGCTGCTATAAACGGATTACCTATTGCACCTAAAGGTAACAGATATATACTTGAATTGATGGATCATTTATCGAAATATGTTAATGTTTATGGAATGCCAAATCGGACCGCTACTACAGTTGCCAGGGCCGTAGCCTTGGCGAAATCTCTATGGGGTAGTTTATGACACTTGCTAAGCGGCTCATCAAGTTGCGTGCCTGCAGATAAATGACACCGGGAGGATAATTCCTTTTTCACCTGTGCATGAATGCCATCCTGGGGGAGGGTGCTGAAGTGATGAGGTACATGTGAGGCCTGGCTTACGTAAAAAATGCTCTATCGTTTGCAAAGCCTTGAACTGGTTATATCCTTACAAAGAGTCATTTTTAGTGATGTACTTAATACTTTGGCTAGGCGTAAGTCAAGAGGTGCTCTCTAAGAGAAGGAGATGACACATTTTATGTGTCACTCAATACTCTTTGAGAAAGTTTTGTCTTTGTGAGGTGGTTTGGATGAAAAATTGTGCTATTTGTGGTAAAGTTTCTTAAAACATCAGTAAAAATGATGTTATGTTAAGTTACCCTCAATATTTAGTTTTTTTTTTTTTATTTTGGAAGGCCCGGACTTGTAAGGGTGTTGCTTCAGGGGAGGGATGACACCTCTACCATTTGGGAAATTTTTCTTGTTCTAAGCTTTAAGAAGAAGTGTTATTTTTGGGCAAGCTTTGGACTGATAATATAATCTGAAATGTTAATTATGTATTGAATTTTTCGGTTGTGGCATAGCATCCGTGCAAGGCTGGTAGGGTGTGTGGACTTCCCCCTAGAGCGCTCTTAATACCCCACTGGGGGAACCACCATCGGTTGGCGCGAAGTCCTAGTTCAGGCCTGCAAGAAAATGTTCAGTCGAAATGTCTCCCAAATAAGGAGGGGGATGACACACTTTAGACCTTTAAAGTTGCATCTAAGTATTCTTTACTTTTAGATTCCATGCTTTAGAAACAAGCTCAGATTACCAAGAAGAAACGTTTACTTTGATTTAACGAGAAAAGCATTCTCACAAATTTGAGTGAGTACACCCGAGTATCCTTTTTCATTAATGCCTTTTCAGAATCATGTTACAACATATTTCTTATTGAGTTGTGAAATTCACGTATAGAGTAACTCCTTGGTTTAACTTGAATATGTAACATTTATGTTACAACATATATCAAGAATGTACTAGTAATGTAATAACAGGACATTTGTTAGTAGCTGTTGTCTCAAAATAAGTTTGCGACGACTGCTTATGCCCTATAAAGTAAAAGTTTCTTTACCAGCTCATATGAGTTTTGCTAATTATCAAAGGAAATCAAGGCTGTTTTGTCTTTAGCCAGCGTACATGCTGGTGTATTCAAGCGATACATCTTGTAGGAGAGAGATGGTTTATCCGTCAGGAGGAGAAACCATCGCCTAAGAATGGATCAGCGGCAGGGGTCCGGGGACCTTCCCGGGAAAATTTGGGAAGAAGAGGAACCCTTGTATGAGATTTCCCAGGTTAGTATTTTTTATCAAGTAAGCCAATTTTCATTTTCGCTTTGGAAATCTCTAGAGGCATTTGCCCCCTTCCCCCAAAAGGTACGGCCCTGGCTGCTCATTGTATGTATTTTTTGAAAAAGAAATATTACGCAACATGTTGCACCTTCAAGAATTCACACCGATCAAGGTAAACAATTCGAAGTCGATCTTATTCGCACTATATGTGAAAATTTAGGTATTCAGAAATCTCGAAAAACAGCATACCACCAGTAAGGTGATGGCTTAGTAGAACGTTTTCATCGTACTCTGAAGAAGCAATAAGGATGGTATGTTGCTACTAGTGGTTGTGAATGGGATGGTATTCTCCCTCAGGTAGAGTTTGCATATAACTGATCCTGTCATACCACCACAAATTTTAGTACATTCTTTTTCCTCCGTGGAAGGGAGCCTAGAGCCCCTACATCGTCATGGTTGCAGATTACCCCACCTCTGGTCACTGTAGGAACTCCAGCGGACTATGCAGTTTCTTTACATAGCAGGTTAGCAACTGCCTATATGGAAGCTTTCAAATTTAACTCAAAGGTAAAAGCAATTTAAAAAACAAATAGGACAAAAACCCCAGGTTTGAACCACACCCTAACGGAGAATTGTTATGAGTAGACTTACCCATAAATAAAAGGGTGAAATTAGCTTCTGAGTGGGAACGCCCCTTTGTGGTTTGCAACTAGTCCCTGTTCAACCCAAGCTCCCACCCGTTTTGGAGATTTTCAATTGTTTTGAATCTCATTGATATGGTTCTACGGATTTTGATAACTGGAACGAATTTGAATAACGGAATATGTACATGAAGCGATTTTTTTGCTGAGTTACATATTGCACTGTACACTTTCTTGGTACTTTTGTGATTTTTTATTGTTTTTGTATTTTTCATATGGTCCTGTTCTGTCTGTACATGTGTAATGTTAGAAATACACATAACGAATGATTTCTCCCATCGAAAATATTTGTAAATTGTCACGACAAAAATATATATACTTGTAATGAACGAAAAAAATTAAGAAGAAAACAGCAATTATATGTATTAATAATAAAATGTGTGTAAACAGAAGTATATGAATGAAAGAATGAGAGAATAAACGGATAATGAATGAAAATGCGTATGTATGTATATATATATATATATGTATATACATATATGTGTGTGCGTGTAAAAATAATGTACGTATCAAATATTCAAGTGTTATAAAATTGTAAACTTATTGAATCAATAAACTACAAAAAGACTGTAAAGTGATGTAATGCATAAATTAAAAAATAAGAATATTTGTATCCCTAGTACGTTGCCTGGAGAAGGACGGTTTGAGTCCGAAAATTTGAGAGTATACGTGTTAGTGCTACACTGGACTTCTTCTGTTGTTTACATTTGGTGTCCAGTTGTGATGCATTTTTCGTGACCTTATATATATATATATATATATATATACCTTAGATACGTTAGATACATTTTATCTACGTTAGATTCCCGTGTTTCCCTAAAGCCCTCAACCGAAAATTGAATAGAATGTCTCAAATTATGCCTTAATGAAAACTACTTTGAATTCACTGGTAATTTTTACACCCAGATCCACGGGACATCTATAGGTCCTAAAATGGCCCATGGATATGCTTGTTTGGGTATGGGGATTGTTGAGGATGAATTGTGGCAGAAATGCTCTCTAAAACCTATTGTTTGGGCCCGTTATATTGATGATATATGGGGTTTCTGGCCCTACGAGCCATGAGACTCTTTCAAAATTTTTTGAAGATTCTCAACAACCTTTACCCTGGTGAGCTCGAAGTTACCTCAGAGTTTGCCTATCGTGAAATCACCTTCTTAGATCTACGTATTTCTCGTAACGCTATGGTATTTCTTGAAACCGATATTTTTGTCAAACCCACGTTTAAGAGTCTTTATCTTAAGTACGGCTCTTACCATAGCAAACATACTCTTGATAATATTGCCTATGGTCAGGCTCTCCGCATCCGTATTATCTGTTCTACTGAGGATTCTGTCACTAAAATCTAGATACCCTCAAAAGTAATTTAAGTAAAAGAGGGTATCCCTCTGGCATAGTTACAGACAAGATCGAAAAGGCTTTTACAGCTCCCAGAAGTATTCTCCTTAATCGTGAAGGGTAAAAAAAAATTACTTAAAAAAATTAAAGCCCCATGGTCGTTACCCGCAACCCCAGATTACCCCCTTTAAGTAAAATTGTAAAAAGACATTTTCCTATTTTACAATTGTCCCCGACCTTTAATACAAATTTCCCAAAGCCCCCCTTGGTTATTTACAAACAGCCACCTAATTAAAAGCATAGCACTAAAGGGTGTTTTCCGACACATGATAAAAGATGTGTTACTTGCAGTGTTCTTAAAGAAACAGCTATTTTTCAGAGTAAGAGCTCTGGCCAGACTTTTTTACGTTAAGGGTGATTTAACTTGCACCACAAAAGGGGTTATCTGCTTGTTGAATTGTCTAGATTGTCGAAAGCAGTATGTTTATGAAACGGGATCTGAACTTAGGATTAGGCACAGAGGTCATAGGCAGGAATTTAAAATGGGCTTAACTCCTGTTGGCAAACATTTTCAGGTGTGTAAGAATTTCGAATTAATAGGAATAGAGAAGATTCGCAACAATAATAAGAGAACCAAAGAAGAGACTGAGTTAAAATGGATTTACCGCCTGAATACCCTCACTCCTGATGGAACGCTCAGGCTAGCCTTGGTAGAGAACATCTTATCTAGTAGCTGGCTTGTATGCTCCAATGCCATTTGTTGTTTGCACGTGGCCAAGAAGAGTATATCTCTCCGAAACGTTGTCCATTTGTCATTTAGTAGCTTGTTTAGCTTTTTGAAACTTTTAGCCTTTTGCCTTTTTACCGTTTTGCATCTTGTTGTTGTCCGTGTAGATTTGACACGATCTTTTTCTGACAGGCAATTCATCATTAAACTTTTAGATCGTTTTTACAGTATGCCGTGTGTTCTGTGCTTGTTTCTTATTGCCGTTTATATATATATATATATAAATATATATATATGTGTGTGTGTGTAAAAATAATGTACGTATTAAATATTCGAGTGTTATAAAATTGTAAACTTATTGAATCAATGAACCAGAAAAAGACTGTAAATTGATGTAATGCATAAATTAAAAAATGAGAATATTTCCAATGAAAAGGGGGAATGAAGGTCGAAGTTCAGGCAAAGCTAGTGTACAGTTTGCTATATGTGGTGTTTTATTATACAATTACGGTAGCCTTCATTTCTGTAATGATTTGTCTTATAAATTATTTCTTGAGTCTCCCTCTCTGTCCAAGTTTGTTTGTTTGTTTGATTGTTTGTTTGTTTGTTTTTTTTTTTTTACAAAACAAATGCAAAATATACAAAATAAAATATAACCCTAGGCGGACTGGCCGTTTTGGCGATGCTGCGATCGCCGCATGGGCCGCTGTGTTAGTGGCTGCCTTAGGTCAGGTACCGAAAGAAAGACTGGAAAACGAGGAAAGGGAAGAGGAAGAGAAAGTAAGAGAGAAAAAGTATAAAGGATGGGAGAAGAAAGAGATTGTGAAAGATGGAAAGAGGGAGTAACACAGTATCGTAACACAGTGTGCGAGGGAAGTGATTTTGTTCGGGGGCCGCTATCTCCCTATAATGATCCCCTGATTCAGTGGTGGCCCTTATAAAAAGCTTGTGTCAATGTTCGGTAGGCTAATGATCATATAAACCACGATATTGAAAATCAATTTTACGGTTTGAGTGTCAGGGCTTGGGTTAGAAATGGTGGATAACTTCAATACTAGCCGCTTACGGCCCGCATTTTTA
Organism: Holothuria glaberrima; assembly: GCA_009936505.3. Classification (NCBI taxonomy): domain Eukaryota; kingdom Metazoa; phylum Echinodermata; class Holothuroidea; order Aspidochirotida; family Holothuriidae; genus Holothuria; species Holothuria glaberrima. Next base: position 7,999 of record WURT03016061.1, on the reverse strand, counting down.
CAGGTTCTACATCTCAAAGGACAGCTGACTTATCCTCATTAACCCCTGTTTAATGAGACATTATAAATTGAGGCACAGCTGAGGGAAACAAGGTGTAAAGGGAAGAAAAACGACGAAGCCCAGTCGAACCATTCCTCAGCATTTGTAGCATAATGTGGAAGGTTGAAAGTACGTATTTGCCATTATACATTTTTCAAGAAAAAAGAAAAATTACCGAGAGCTTCGTGCGCAGCCATTAGCGGTATATATGGTGATTGTTAATTCACTTACGATGAAAAAGCATTTTTAAATGCCCTTTGTAGTCCTTCATTCCTTTTGCTATACCTATCAGGGAGGTCTAATATCGTCTTCCTGCACTTACTCTCTACCTCCCGCCCATTCCATATTGCTGGAAGCCATTCGTCTGGATTTTCGTTCAAAATTAGTAAAAATGCTATAGATATAAAGTGGTTGGCGTCATACTCTATATTATCATTTGGATGACAGGTAATAAGCATATTATGTCTTTGCCCCATTTTATATAGTTGATCAAGAGCTTCCAGGTATCTACCAGCCTTAGATGTCCTTTTGTAATGCACAAAGAAGGAAAGGAAAATTTTCGTAATAGTCCAAGAATGTTTGTTGACTCCACGCACGTATATTTGCCAAAAAAAATGTCCGAATAGAACACAGTAAAGAAGCTTAAAAAAGGGGGGTCTTCAGGAGGTTTGTTGACAACGTATTTTTCTCTAAGACAACTAACTCTCTTCTTTCCCTTAACCGAAACTTAGAATTTACTTAATTATGGACATTTCCCAGCCATATACGAGGAGCTCAAAAAATGTCCCAAAGATAGCCCCCAGTTGGAAAAAACATACAGCCAGTCCGAGTCGGAATTTGGGTCCTTTACACCCCTAAACATATGATCCTAGCTACGGCCCTGTGCCTAGTGTACACTTTTTTCGTAATCAGAAATTTTCCTTAAACTAAAAACTCGCTTTAAAGAATTATTTAGGTGAGTTTTCAAAAAAAAGTTGCTGAATGTTTTTGAATCTCTTAAAGGATTTAAGCTTCAGTTTTCATATTTTTCACTGACGAAATTTAAGTTTGTTTACTGTGTTATTCTCGCCCCTTATATTTTCGTAATACCTGCGCAATCTTCGTTGGTCCATAAATTTTTATATGCGCCTATCACCGCGCTTAAAGTGTCTGTTGGATATTTAGGCCTAGAAATCGTAGATGTGAACAAATGAGGCCATAATTTAAAAGGGGCGCATTGCCAACAGAGTACTCCATGAGTGCTAGGTACCCGATCTAAACGTAGGCGTATCCTTTATTATAGTTTGTCCGTACCTGAACGTTCAATACAAAGCAGCTTTTACCTTTGTGGTGGTCATACAGTTCATGTGTTTGTATCTAAGACTCAAATTCACATATCTTTGTAAAGGTAAACGTCACATAGGGCCTATTCATCTTGTCAGTGGAGCACTCCAGTAAAGAGCATATCCATCAATGAACTATGTAATGTGTGTCCTTTGCAAGTTGACAATAAGTATGATGAAACACTTTAAAAGGATGAACTGCAAAATAAAAAAAACTCGACAGCAACAAATAAACCCACGTGACTCACTTCCTATAAAATTATCGTATTCATGCATCTTCTTTTCCTTAATTGTGTTTAAGAGAACTGAGGACTGAAAATGAAAAAGGGTGAGCGAATAATGTAAAGAAACAAAGACAATTTTATGTATATATGTATTTATATAAATTCAAAAATATTTAATATGCAACAGACGATTGATAAATGATAATTGATAGAACCAAGATTGCAGTAGGAGCATGCAGAACTTCCACCTTAAAGTGATTAAGGAATATTAGTAACATTAGTACTGGATGAAAAAATCATTTGCAAGATTCAGGAACAGGAAGGGAAAGAGCTTCAAAGCAAAGTTGGTGATGAGTTTAAGAGGTGCAGAAAAAATGATCAAACATATAGGTAACAAGTTGTACCGAAATCTTTAGCAGGAAAGCAAACTCCACAACACATTTTCAGAACAGCTTTCTAAGCAAACTTTGAAGCATTTACAATTTAAATTAGTTTGTATTCATAGATTAACGTTATCGTAGAATTTTACCCTGGAAATGATTGATCAGGTACACACCAAGCTGCATCTTAGCGTTCGTTACATATGCGTAGTGTGTATCGTTGGACCACACAGTTTTCTTACAATACTGTCTGTAAGAAGGTAGGAAAGTCCATGGTTGGATCTAGATTTAAATTATCCCATTACCACAACAGCTAAGGAGAGTGTTCTGAGTTGTACTAGCGATCCTGAATATGGACTGTATCACTTATCAGCAAGCTAGTAGATGTGGGTCCTCAATCTCGTAACCATTACGCTAGTTAGGAACGGTCTATTGCTTTATTGCTTAATATAAAAACAAAAGAGTTTACGTATCCAAATACTTACAATTAAAATGTTATTATTAATACTCTGAAAACAAACTCCATCCGATCTTCTTTAAGCTGAATATACTCATATGATATAGGTCTGTATTGAGTCCGTTGCTTCCAGTTTTACCAAAGATCCATCTTTAAGAACATTGAACAAAACAATATGGCTTGACTTAATGATTTTACCTCAGACTGTTGCACGGTTTCAAATCAGGCTTCGTCAATGGCCGCGGAAAGTCCTCCGGATACAGGAACATCGGTACAACTTACCTGCAAACCACCCGCTAATGAGACTTGGTTCGAAATCCAGCTTTACCCTTAAACGGTTTAATAATAGGACATTACTTTTGAGCCTCCTAACCTATTCACTAGTCACTCATATTTAGACAACAAACAGTAGCTGAAATATTTGCGAATTACACATTTCATTCCTAAAACACGTACTTGCTATATCCTAGGCACTAGGCAGAAGGTTTTCACACTTAGCAATAAGATAAAGTGTAAATGAGATTGTGCAAAAAGAAATTGATTTGACACTGAATCATAGTTTCTAGGCACAAAATGTGTAATTTTACAGAATTCAAGAAGTGATTTCTTGATGAGGAGCTTGAAAACATTAAAATTATAATTGCCGTTGAGCGGGATGTACAAAAATTGCCATAAAAATAGAAAAGTCGTTTGCGCAATGTTCTTTACGTGTGCATTGTTCCATTATCGCTGCCATATTTTGCTATATACTTGCCATTTAAGCTGATAAGATTACGCTCTTCACTCCTTTCGCATCCCAGAAAACGAAGTCTTATTAAAACAAGTGTCATTGTCAAACAATATTTCTCCTTATAGCCTATTATGTTTGAAAGTTGGCGGTAATAATCACTGCGCGGAGTGATATATGCACATCATTTTTCAATAGACAATGATCACGTTGATGCTTAAGAAATAAGTTTCAAGTTTCCTTTTTTCTCTTTTTTAATCTTGGTTTTACTCTAATTTCAAACGTGGCATCTGAAGTGACATCTGAAGTCAAAAGTGACATACGTTAGGTCAAATGTTTATTCCTAAAGGTAGTTTATGCCTCCTAAACGAGTTAAAACCACTCCAGCCTGGGGTCACTTCAAACTCGGCGGGGAGATACATGTACCTTAGTTTGTGACACACCGTTCCCGCCTGACCTTAATGATTTGATTCACATCTTCCTAATATTGAGTGTATAGCATTAGCTTAACGTAAGGGGGGCAGGGGCGGGTGCCCCCCCACTTGCCGTCCTGGGATGGTCTGTCGATACATTTGCTGATCTTGTCGGTACATCCGCCGACTGTGGAACTTAATAGGCATGTCGTATACTTAGTATGCTCAGAAAGTATTCCACATGGCACTTTATCAGGTCCGTAGGCAGTAAGTCTGTAACAATTCTTTCTATAACTTCAAAAAATTTTCGCGCTCTACGCGCGCTTTCATCTTCAGTTCTCTCTAGCTGTAACACCTGCCATTTCCAACATACTGGATTTATTCAACGTTAAAGGTTCCACAAATATTGTGGTCGTGATTCAATAGAAACACGAAAATGAAACGTTGCGAAATTCGAAACTCTTTTTCCTATCTTTTGAGAGATTCTTCAACCTGACCATCGTGGCAAATATATGTTGTAAGGAAAAAGATTTTTCATTTTCGTCTGGGAGCCTAAATGGGTAAGATGAAAAATGTACTCCCCGAAGAAGACCATGCAGTCGTACCATCAAATTTCTTGGTTTGCTCTAAAGAAGGGCAGATTTTGCAATAAAAACCCAAACTTTTTCAACTTTTCTTAATGAAAACAAAAATATGAAATCTTTTGCAATATCATCCAAATTTTTCGGCGCGCTTCGCGCGCATTATAAATTGCGATTGGCATCATTTTGGCAACCTATTGCTTCCGTCGGGGCTTAGAGTAGCTGGCCCCTATCAGGGCGCTTGGCCCAATGTCGGTAAATCCAAGTACCATCCCTGGCAGAGCCTGCATGCAGTTTTTCTTTTGGGCAATGAAGTATACCCCAAAATATTGAAAAAATTGGCACCGGTTTGCATCTGGCCCTCTTCCTCTTAGACTCCTCACCAGGACAAGAGAAAGTTTTAGGCCAGATATCCCCCACTTCCAAAATCAAATCGACGCCCTTGATTATTGGTATTTTTTAGTTTTAAGAACTACGAAGGTACGGGAAAATAATGCAAGATTTGGGGTGGGGGGGGGTCACGAGTGCGTGGTGACTTGTTAAGTGATAACCCTTTGACAAAATGTCGGTAAATTCACTATATGCTGTCGGTACATTTACCTTATTTTCATCCCTGCCCCCCCCCACTACTATCACCCCAGTTACGCTACTGGTGTATAGGCCTACCCACAGGGAGAGAAAGTAGAGTGCCTCCCATATCATGCCATGGTTCAGATAATAGCTCTGGTATTTTAAAGCCTGTCTCACAGGCAATGCTAAGCAATGCAGTAGGGAAAACAAGCCAGTGAGCCACAACTGGAAAAAGGCCGTGGCAGGCCCGACTTAAACCATTTGGTTAGAAACTGAGCCGTGAAACTTCATCTAACTAACTAACTCACAGGCAATACTACAAAGACGTGCGTGAGCCAAATGCTCAAATTCCCTGCGCATAGTAAAAGTGCCACGTCTGTTTGTGCCTAGAAATCATTTTAGATACCACATAAGTTACAGTTTACAGTGCAGTTTAACAGTTTATTTCCACCAACTTCAAAATCGAAATTATTTAGATAAACTATGATTTTATGATGGTTTATCATTGGTTCCCAGCCAACACACCACATTGGGTCCCAATTGGGGCCAAATTGGGCTACCGAATGGGGCCCAATCAATTTGTCGGGTAGTTTTCATCAGGCCCCAATTGTGCTAACTCAGCAGCAATCAGACAATAGACAACGGATTCCTTACAGATAGTAATATACAAATAAAAATAGCACAATCCATCCCTAGGTTGCCAATAACTTAATTTATCCTTTTTGTTAAATGAATTAATCGTTTTAGAATTTTTCATTCTGTCGTCAAGTGAGTTCCAGAGTTTCACTTCTGAAAATGAAATACAAAATTGGTTTTGTCTTGTTCTAAAAATGTTTGTATAAATGTATCCTTTTGTCGAGTATAATAGTTTTCATTTGATTTTAAATGAGAACGAGTGAGAGATTTTGCAGAGAAAAGTGCTGCAAGATGCATTTTGCTTGTAATGAGCTAATTCTCTCTTGTGGAACAGGCTTCAGTCCCATGCAGTCGACAGCACGTAGACATAAAAATGTGTAGGGTTATAGTGGATCAGGTACCCGCAGGGACTTCATATCATGCGTGATATCATGTGTGGATTGGGTGCTGCGCGACGTGGCAATCAAAAAGAATAGATGTGATTCATCAGTAGCGCGTACTACCTGTTACTCAAATGCACGTTGACAGTGGAAACCAGGCCCGTGTGTTCCTGACCGATCTAGCTATGTGGCGATATCCGCCCGGGTCGCTTGGGTTTAGAGCAGTTGCTGAAAGTAAGACCCTTTTCCTAGTCAATCACCGTAGTTAACTAACTTTTGCTGGGTCCTCTTCAATCATCCAGCCCCCCCCCCGATTTCTAAATTTCAAAGCTTTGTGGCTTTGCAATGGAGTAAACACATTAGAGTGAGCGATAATAATGTAAGCCTAAACGACAAACAAAAACAGGGTTCTTCTAGCTTTGGAGTCTGCAGCTTTTAGACTTATATATCCCTTTTTAGACTAAAACTTGGCTAAATTGGGGATTGATGGACTTCCAAAATTTCCTTCGTGACATTACATAAGCAGGGAGTTCAGCTCCCTGCAGAAGGTAAGCATTGAGTCCTCGAGCGGTAGCATGGATTAGTGGTACTGTAAGGGCGTTATAACAAGTGCTTATTAACAATACGACACACAACCAGGTAGAGTTCCCGCTTGTCTTGATTTTGAAAGAGACAGATGCCTACTTGAAAAATGTAAAAATCCCTGTAACATGGTATACTGTAAGTTTGATGAAAAGTGCAACGAACAAAAAATGTACACCTGTAGCGTTACTAAAAGAAAAAAATGACACTGTGCAACACTGATTGTGTAATTAGTTTTGCATCGCTAATGAGTTATTGCAGACGTGGACAAACTTTGAACATTTGAATTATGGGTACTGCAATTGATGCTGAACTCAGTTCAATGGATCTTCCATATCTTACAACGTTTGGTTTCATTGGACGAAAAGCGCCAAGTCAAGTGAGGAATGTGTTTAAAAGTCAAGTGTCTTTATATACTTCAAGACAGACTAATATGGTAGCAATGCTCCAACAGTTGATATCCAAACATAACTGTAATAGGCAACAAAGGAATGGTAAGAAAAGGCTTGGTTGACTCATTCTCAGCGATCCATTCTTGAAATGCTGAAACTCTGGTATAAACGCCAGTATCTCCCGGCATGCAGACATCTACACCATAGGAGACGATCCCAACCAATTCGAGGTCTGAAGAAGACTTCTTCGAACAAACCAGAGGACCGCCACTATCACCCTGAAACAATATGAATAAAAGGGAGATTCACATTACTGCGATGCAAGCATAAATCTACCATAAAATGTGATTCTTGTTCATTTACTCCTAGATCTTAAATGCTTAAAAGAGAACAACATAAAAATTTACAATGTTTCTTGGAAGTGTCATCACTTTATGCTGGAACCATTAAAGGACATCAAACTGCCTCTTTGTCTTCGCAATGTGCAGAAAAAGACGTTATGCTCACAATTAGGTTAATTTGCGTCTGTTGCGAGCGTTCTGAAGCAAGCGTTCGCTGACAAATATTTTGCATCCATCCATCCATCCATCCATCCATCCATCCATCCATCCATCCATCCATCCATCATATTTGTCTCAAAGACTTTATTGAGAGATTTCTCTGTGTAAAATTGAAGTTCATAGCAACTATATACGGTACCACCTCGCAACAGTTTTCGCGAGGTGAAAGACGCACCAACGGTAAGGAAGTAGGTGTGATTCTGGTTGGTAGTGGTATTCTCATTTCAGCGAATATTAAGTTTACTTATTGTTGAAGTAAGAATCTACCCCTTAAACGATATAGACCGTGTCAAATCTTTATCAAACGCCCACTCTCTATTAAACGCCCCTTTTAACTCTTTTCACGTGCTTACTTAAATGAACTTATCTTTTCTTTTATCTTTACACTGAGTGAAATTTCGTACCATATTATCAGGACGGTCACCCGATTGCTTTTTTTTCCAAATAATGGTTTAAATTCCTTGCCCCCCCCCTCTTAAACCACATGGACCGTGTCAAATCTTACGCAAACACAAAACTGAAAGTATTTCGATTGGGGTACAACAAAATCTTCATACTGAGTACGTAAGATTACGGTAATTTTGAAAACAGTAGTAACTTACATGATTTGAAATAAATTATTTTAAATCCAAAATATTGCTTCATCGTGCCGTTCAAATGCGAAAACAAATATATATATATATATATATATATATATATATATATATATTTATATATATAGATATATATATATTAT
>WURT03016050.1:3581-16096 GCA_009936505.3 Holothuria glaberrima | reverse complement strand
CATCCATTAATGCTATGGAGGGTTGGTTTGTCATGATTACAAGCCATTTACAAGGTTTTTGCAGTTTAACCTCTGGTAACCTCATATGACCTTTGACCTCCACCAAAAACATTAGGGTTCCTGCTCTTATCATGACAAATCTATGTACAAAATATGAAGTGTCAGTCATTACTATCTCGAGATAAAATGTTTACAAGGCATTTACAAGGTTTTTGCAGTTTAACCTCCAGTGACCTCATATGACCTTTGACCTACACCAAACACAATAGGGTTCTTCCTCTCAACATGACAAATCTATATATCAAATATGGAAAGTGTCGGTCATTGCTATCTCAAGTTAATGCGTTTACAAGGTTTTCGGTTTTTGACTGATGATGATCTAAAATGGCCTTTGACCTCCACCCAAAACAATAGGGTTCTTCCTCTCAACATGAAAAATCTATATACCAAATATCAAAAGTGTTGGTCACTGCTATCTAGAGATATCGTGTTTACAAGCCATTTACAAGGCTTTCGCAGTTTTACCTCCAGTGACCTCATGTGACCTTTGACCTCCACTAAAACAATAGGGTTCTTCCTCTCAACATGACAAATCTATAAACCAAATATCAAAAGTGTCAGTCATTGCTATCTCGCGATATATCGTGTTTTCAAGCCATTTACAAAGTTTTCACAGTTTTACCTCCGGTGACCTCAAATGACCTTTGACCTCCACCGAAAACAATAGGGTTCTTCCTCTCAACATGACAAGTCTATCTAAATCTACACTTTTTCTTGGAGGATGGAGTTAAGAGGGGAGGGAGGGGGCAGGGTATAACATCATAAACTTACCATCTTCATCAGTTGTGCTCATCTGCGTGTCACTCGCAGGGCCATCCCCAGCGCCGTTAAATCCTTTTACCTGAATACCATATGTGGTGGCACACGTGAGACCATCCAGTACCACCACTGTGGATGTGGTAGCGTAAGTCCTGGTTAATACTGTGGCATCACGTTTAGCTGCTATCTCCCAGTAAATGACCTTGTACCCTTGAAGACCTCCATTCAGTGACTCCTCTGGGGGTTGGGACCAACTGACAGCCAGACTGGTGGCACTGTTTGGGTTCACTCGTACATTGGATGGGGGTGCTGAAGGAGCTATTAAAGGAAGTGGCATAAAACAACTGTAATGTAGTCTTGCATGTAGCTGTTGCCCTTCAAATTTTTCATTTTACACTTTATTAACACACAACCATACAAAAGGGAGTGTGGCTAAGGGGAGGGAAGATATGATAGAAACCTCCCTAGTGCCCAATCATGCACCCTTGAGATTAATTTGCCAACATTTAAATGAAAACTAAAAGGGCAGTGAATGATGATTCTGCCACCTCTGGTCACCCGTTATTGAGATGCCTGCATTCTGATTGGTTAAACACTGACCTATTATTCCACAACACCCTATCAGTACATGTAAAAACTGACAAAAATGAAATTTTTTACACATTTTCGGTAGTAGAATAAAATAAACCACATTTTTAAGACTATTATTGTCTTATAAACCGTCTTGACTCCAAATTTGGCAAAATAATGGACTCTGTTTGGCCTTGTCCATTATTTTGGCAAATTTGGAGCCCCTACGGCTTATTCCAGTGTTGTAACGAATCATGACTCGAGTCACTAATTTTCAAAAGGGAAATGACTCGAGTATTGTATCATAATTTTCCTCATAGAAATAATACAATGACTCGAGTCACTGACTCGACTCAAGTCACACTGAAAGAAGCAGATGACTCGACTCAACTGCATAATTGAGTGACTTGTTTAACAAACTCTGGTTTATTCACTAATGATAGTCTGCCAAATGCAACGTATTCCACAATTCACATGCCACTTGCAACCAGAAAAATTTCCTTTTCCCAAGAAATATCCTCAAGATGTTTGCAAAGCTAATGTTCATATGACTGCTAAACAAAAGCATCTAATACATTACTTAAGTATTCGGATACACTAGATTCACTAAAAGGTGATTTTTTTTTTAATTTCATATTTAAGTGACAGAAAATAATAAGATTACACAGCAGTCTTTTAAAAATTCAACACCAACATCTTTTGGCACCATGTCAAAACCTCAGGCCACAGCTGCCCCAGCAAAGCTGCAGGGGCTGCAGCCTTGCTTTGTTGCTATGCACATAACAATAGCAGGATAAACTTAGTACTGCTATTGTAATGTGTATAGTAATCAAGCATTGCTGCAGCTGCTGCATCATGGCTGAGGAAGCTGCAGCATGGCTATTTTGAGATGATGCCTTAAACCAAGACAAAGGAATACAACTGCAGTCTTACCAGCTTCTCCCACAAAGACGGTCTCTGGTCGGCTGTTGGGACCAGCTCCCTCACCATTGAAAGCAGCAACTTTGATTTCATAATTCTGAAATTTAATCAGGCTAACCAAGGTGTAGTCCACAGCATTGGGATCGTTGATAAGTCTCTGCATTTCTATTTGACCAGAAAGTTGGCTGAATGTGACCTGATAACCCAAGAGGTCTCCATTGTGGGTATCTGAAGGGGGTGCCTAGATGCACAAAAAGAGAAAAGGTTTTTTCTACGAAATGTTTGTTGCAAATCCTTAAAGGTAAGCAAGATCCTACTAGATATGTTTCTATCAAAGTCGACTCCTTTAAATGTTTCTTTTACTTCGAATCCCAATGACTGAGTCTGAAGGTAAAAATTAATCCACTACACCTCTCACAGATTTGTATCTACTAAGGGAACACCACACTAAATGTGACAAACCCTTCTGCCTTTAGACCTCAAAACATTTAATGCATCACAGACTGTCAATCCTAGTCAGGGTTCTGAAATTCATACAGGAACAAATATTTACTACCTAACAAACTAAAATTCTGCGGAAGTGTAGAAAACAACCAGACCTGACTAAGTTCCCTTATCAGAATTACAAAAATTGGCTAACTCTTTTGAAGTATAATTATCAAACTTAAAAAAGTATAAATTACCATGTTACCATGACAACAAACAAAAAGATAACCATTCTGCTCCTATTTAAAATCATGCGGGGACATGAATTCAGTAAATTGTGCAGAAGCATGAATAAAAGAACCCTCTGACTAAACGTACCATACTTAATATACATTCAAGATGTAGGATATCCACAATCCCACTTCAAATGACAGAAATGACAATTCATTTCAAAAGACTTTGAACTGGCTGAATATGTTCAAACCTACCTGCCAGGTGATGTGAACTGACGTAGTTGTCAATGGGGTGACATCAATGATTGTTGGAGCACCTTCTGGAACTGTGGTAATGAGAGGATTATGTGGTTATTTACACTGCAATAGGATTGAATGGATGCAAACTATTTTCAAGAACTAACATTTCATCAGGTATCTTTTTCCTACATGTGCAAACGGCTCTCACTTATGCAGTAAGACAGGGAACTCCATACCATATATCCTCTACAAATTAATTCCACATCAAAAGAATCCAGTTGGCACTCAGATATGTATAACTAAGGCTAGAAGAGTAGCTTTGACATAACAGGATTCATATGCTACCAATAACAAATGTGCACTGGAGTATATCCCACCAACCACACCATGTGACAAGAATCCCACTACTGACACCATGTACAAGTAACAGCATCAATTTAAAATAGACCCTTTTCCAAGCAGCAATTACAAAGCATTATGGGAAAGACTTTTGTCTTTTGCATTGTTTTTGTCATTGACATTTTCCAGTGGCAAAAGACAATGCATAACAATACTATCCCATAATCCTTTGTAATTACTATTTGGCAAAGGGTCTACGACTAAGGCACAATCCACAGTAAAGGGTGCTGTAAGTAGTAATTCTGGCATCATGTTAACTATCCCTTACATTCATAAGTAACAGAGCCAGAAAAGAAACAAAACCTTGCAGTACATACTATCTTCCGATGTAGTGACATCATCCGATGGAGAACTGAATGGACTTGGACCGATATCACTGAAGGCTTGAATCTTGAACTGATATCTTGTGTCAGGCTTAAGTCTGCAACAATACGTCAGAACAAAATGAAAATGTTAACATTTACAATAGCCTAAGTAATTAGCTCAACATAACAAAGTAGAGCACTTTATAAACCAACTACTGAAAAAACCATGTTGTGTTCATTTAAAATGACTACATGTAATTCCATCACACCCTGAGCAGGGGACTAGTTTGCCTCCAAACAGTGACTCCCAAAGTCTTCATCATATAACTTCACTCACTTTTTGAGGACTAGATTCAATCACATAACTACCAAACATATCTATCTTCTTGCATAAAACTTTCACAAAAATGTTAGTAAACAAAAGCTAGTGCTTAGGCCCTCTACCCATTTAAAAACTTAGGTATTTCAGAGCTATGGTCTCACCCAGTGATGGTATACGACAAAGCATCTGCTGGCACCGATGTCGCCTGGTCCATCCAGGAACCACCACTTACACGTGCTCTGATCCTGTAGTACCTCAAAGGTGCATTGTTGTAGCTCCCAGGGGTCCATGAGAGAGTGGCTTGTCTGCTTTCTACCCGACCCACAATGACCTTTGTTGGGGCATCAGGGACACCTGCAACAAAAGAAAAGAGTAAAGAAAATAGCTAAAAAAATGGAAAAAAGGCGCAATATTTTGAAATATAGAAACATATTGATATTCTATAAGTCCACCAATGTCTCCAACATCTTATTCTTCCCCAAAATCTCGATGCCCCTCAGAGAGAACTACTCTTCAAAGATTGGCAATATTCAGGACGATATAATAGTGGGCATAAGTGTCAAAAAGAGTGTGTATGAAAAATTTGTCTTACTTCTCTGAGTGGAAGTGATGACATCAGCTGTGGCTGACTCTCCCCAGCCAATACTGTTCCTAGCAGTGACAATGAAGGTGTAGCGTCTGTTACGTTGCAGTCCAGTGGCGGTAAACTCCATATCGGTAACAACATGTGTCTCAAGCAAGTCAGAATCTGAACTAAGCCTGTACTTGACCTGAAAATGAATTCAACATAACATGATGTTTAATGTTTCAGAAACTGTTTGATTTTACAAAGTAACAAAACAAATGCTTTTAAATTTTTTTTCTGAAGAAGGGGCCATGAGTCAATGAGGGTAATATAAGTGTCAAATCTATCCATTTTTTGTCTGTCTACTTCATCTCAGGCTAATTCCCCCTCCCCTTACCTCCTCTCTATCCCTACCCAAATCCTTCCCTTCTCAAATGAATGGAAAGATTGCAAATGAGAAATAATTTCTCATAGCTGAAAGAGCTGAAAGTAGGTGTTCAGGTGTGACATATAAATAATAACCATATCTGCATTGCAAAGGTGCCAAAATTTAGGACCTAGATCCCAATGAAAATGTCACACATTTTATCCCTGGATGACAATAATCTGTGGTAGAGGCAAATCCTCCAGACATCATTTGTTTGTGCCACACCCAAATGGCAACATAACCCTAGATGAAAAGAAAAAATTGTGATGGGCCTTCTCACCTACAGACACAATGCAACAAATTGTTAAGGCATCAAACCAGCAATCCTAGCCACCAGGTTCAATACCTTAACAATATGTCCTCCACCAAGTCCAACAACCCAGCCATCTGTCCCAGAATCTCCCAACTCCCTAACCAGTTGTCCAGTGAAACCAACTCCCTAGCCATTTGTCCATCAAGTTAAATGCCTTAATGACTTGTATGGCAACTCCAACATCCTAACCATTTATCCACCTAGGCCAATATATTAACCACGTGTCCACTACGTCCCAAGATGCAAATGCACTCGGATACATTAAAGCCGGGATGGCAAAACCTACCTCATAATCACTTATTACACCATTTGGTTCCACAGGAGCCTTCCACTTAAGGTTGGCACTGGATTCTGTAACTGTTTCAAAGAGGAGGTCCTTTGGTGGGCCAGGTTCTGTGATAAGCAATACCAATAAAAAGAATTGTTAAAATACATAAACAAATGAGAAAAAAATAAGAGATACACATGGTCTTGTTTTGGTTTCAAAAACATCACACAAATTTTAGAAGGGATTTTGAAAACCTATTCTCAGTGTACAAGGTCTAAAAAAATACAAGTCATCTCTATACATGAAGAAAACCAACTGTGTCAAGTATAGTCAGAAATCTGTATCAGAAATATCTACATTCCTTGCACCAATCAGAAATGAAATGGGAAACAGGTGATCGAGCCATCAGCTTCTACAACAGTCGGAAGATATTAAAACAGATTTAAGAAAACAATATATCAAACCTTCTCTTTTGTCACTCTTTTCAAAGTTATTAGCATCTTGTCATGACCTACCAGATTTTCTTGTTACGATGGTAATTTCATCACTTGGGGCGCCATCTCCGACTCTTGTCCTTCCAACCATCAGTATGGAGTACTCGGTGTACCCTTTCAGTCCATCGATGGTGGTCTCTTGAGTAGTACTGTCAGGAATATCCTTCTCCATCTGCCTAAATGAACCACTAGTCTCTCGATATATGACCTGGAGAAAGGAGATCAAAGCTGGGTTAAAATCAGGATGTTTCATAAGACTATCTTCCCTTTCCCCCTCCCATTCTCACCTCCTTCCTATTTAAGGGTAATAGCACTGAACTGCTTACAAGTAAATACATATTTCTAGTCTGCTCACCACTTTCTCGATCATTTTGGTATTTGGAAATGTTTATTTCATTCTTCTCAATTAATTATCAGAAACTTGCTATGAAGAATAATTGCAAAGTTGTAAAACAAAACAAATATACACCAGTGCATCAAACAAAATCTAAAAATGGATAGCAAAATGAAAATCAACATGACTTCTAAGAATCTGGTGAGTAGAAAATCCTACTCGCTTCTGGCGATTTACTGATAAATCTGAATATCGATGGCCTTGTCCCCACAGTCACACAGAAGGTATGGGCTTTCCCACATCACCAATACAGTGAGCCACAAGTGGCAAAAAGGCCGTGGCCAGCTTGACTTAAACCAATTGGTTACAAACTGGGCCGTAAAACCTCATCTAACTATCTAACCCACATCACCAATACACTGAAATATCAGTGCTCTTTAATGCAGCCATGTAATCACAGCATGTGCACTTCTCTGAGCAGTATACAGTGTACTGAATTTTCAGCCAATGTCTTACAATCTTGTTTCCATTTACAACTGAAATGCCTGAAACATATATCAACGTGACAGACAGTTTGAACGACAGTGTTCAATTAAACCACACTAATCATCCAAAGAATCATGATTTTATTTGTGCATAGAAAACATTGATATATTTGGTATTTGAATGCCATCAAGCCAACAGTAATTTAAACATTGTTTTTAGCCAAACTGTAGGATCCAACGTTTTACTTACGATTCAACATTTGTTAAAGCCATTTGCAAAGGACTAAGATATTGGCTCACATAATTTCACATACACATATATTTACTTACCTTGTAACCTAGGATCACACCGTTCCTATCAGCTAATGGGATCTCACCCCAGGTAACCCTCACGGACATACGATCCACATTAACCGCATTCAGATTTTCTGGTCCAGCGCTTGGTACTGTTATACAATAAAATTAAACAAAAATTTGAGTTTGAATCATGTTTTCTCAAAAACTACAACAGTTCTTTGAGGGAAATATTGCATTTAAAATGCACCAACATGACATAAACAAAACAGCCTTAATAATTATTTAACCATTCCTTCTCACCAATAAACACAGAAATAGCTTTACCTTCTCAAAATATTATGCATAACAAAAGTTACATAAGTTGCATCATTTGAATGTTTGAAAGTGTGGGCCAACAACTTATCTATGAGCAACAAATAACTGAATTTCTTTCTGTGAGAACCTTATTTCTTGAAAAGAAAGTTACTATACTGCCCTCTTTTGAATTAATATAAAAAGCATTGGTCTTAAAAATGTATGAATTTTCTGTGAAACAAATGCAATATTTCCCTTTAAACCCTTTATCACATAGAGCACATTTTCAAAATTAGGAAATATTATAAAGGAATTCTGACTTACCAGTTTCGTGGGTCCATTCCACCTTGCGTGGGCTGGTGGGACCATCTCCAATGATGTTCACTGCTGTGATGGTGACCTCATAAGCTGTGTACTCTTCTAGATTGGGGATGATGTACTCACTAGCATATGGGTCATCAATGCTGTAACTGCCATCCTCGTTGCCTGCTGCAGCACCCTCTTTAGACCATCTGATGAGGTAGCCCACAGCATCCCCATTCCATTCTCTGTCCACTAATGGCTAAAATATAGACAAAAAGTCAATTTCCTACTTTCAAAAGTGAACTTTAAAGGATAGCATAATGAATTACTTGCCATTTCTTTCTTGAAGTTTCACATTTAGTTGGATAACACCAGGATTTCCACTTTCCACAACAAACACGACATGTCATCTTCAAAATAGGTCAGATAACTGGTTTTCTTCCCCTGGCTCCTACACTATCATCTCATTCTTTCAATGAGATGCATCTTTAGAGGGACTACGTTAAAGGGGTAACAAAGATTTGGGATGAAATAAGCAGGCGATGGGCAATTTGCCTTTGCACAAAAATGTCAAATGTCACAAAAATCACACTCCAGCTCTCCAATGTTATTGCCAATTTAAACAAAACATATGGAACCTGTAAACCCCCAAAGTAGTCCCTAATAATTTTAGGAGAGAGGGGCAATTTTTCCCCAATACATTTGACAAAAGCCCCTTCAAAAATAAAATACAATTTGAAATTTTATCCCCCCCCCCCGGTAACATTTTCATCTTCAAATGTAATTGTAATGAGATAATCTTACTGGAGGATCATACCCGCTGCTATAAACTCACTAGTGGTGAACCTTTATAACCCCCCACCCAATATTACTGATAGCTGACATTTTAGGTCTCGATATCAGCTGACAGAGATGTTGAATACCAGCAGAACCAATAATCCCTCTTTGCCCTTTGCTGTTTACCTAACTTCCATTCCACAGCAAACGATTGAAGACAGGGGCAAGGCTTACACAAATAAACAGTCATTTCCCACATGACATGCACTACAACAGATCAGGTATTATGTCTACCCAATCCACACATGATATCGTGCAGGATATGAAGTCAAGAGACTTCTAACCCCAACCTTATTTCATGTCTCCTCCCTCACCCTAACCTCGTGACATGATATCATGCATGATATGCATGTCTCGATACAAGAATGTGACACATTACAAAACAAAATGTGGGGATTTTGTGCACTGCCATTAGCCACAGTGAATATTCAGTGCAAAGGAAAAGAGCTAATTCAAAGCATTTGTTTGAAACATAAATCATAATTACATGACTTCCCAACATACTTCAAAGGTTCACTTAAAACGAGCTAATTTTAATAAACTAAATGACAAGAAACTTTTTGTAAAGGCGATGACATAATACCCCATTCTGCCACGAGGCAATGCATATCTTTCAAAATAAACAATACAAAAAGCAAACTTTTTAAAACGTTGAATAAAGCTAAAGCAGAGAGATAAAGAAAACATACCACCCATCTGACTCGGAGAGAATTTTCATTGTATGCTCGCACGTTCACTTCTCTTGGAGCAATTTCAGGAACTGGAGGAATGACAAAAATACAACAATCAGTTCAGAATATATTTCAAAGTATGATAAACTGATTACAATCAATATGTTACATTTATTGGAAACTGGCATTTGCTATGTAACACCTTCCTTATCCTTCACAACGTGTGATTATTTTGCCGTTAACACCATTGACAAGACATTTCCATTAACAACAAAAATCTTAAATTTTCTTACCATCTGCTAGAGTCTGTATACTGTTGGAGGTACTGCTGGGTGGGCTGTCACCAGCCACGTTTGTTGCAATCAATCTGAATGTGTAAGCTGTGTACGGCTGAAGACCTGTGATGTCAAAAGCATCAGCTTCAGGGGCACTGATACTGAAAATAGCTGTCCAGACAGAATTAGCTCCGACAAGGGCTTCTACGGTCCATCTGGAAATGCTGGCGTGTCCATCATCACCTGGAGTGTACTGGAGGTATGCAGACCTTGATCTGATATTAGAGACAGCCAGAGCTGAGGGGGCCTCTGGAATCACTGATAAAAAATTAGGAAAGATTTATTAGAGAAATAAAGAAAACACCTCTTGATTGTGTTTGTGGTCACTGACAGTGGGAGGTATTAGGATCATACATGCCACAAATTGGAAAGTTTAGAGGAAAGGGACGTACTGCCCACTTTCCCATCACCAGAAGTAAATAAATGGGCTGTAATAACACAAAGCGATTAATGACCACAGCACTCCACCATTACATTTTTCAAAAATCAAGAAAAACAGCCACTTGTTCTGATGTTTTAAGTTGTTGTGCTTCAACATGCCACTTTTGTCAAACCTTGTCATGCCCATAACTACACTTCTTGATACAGTTAATTCCATTAAAAGTTTGGCAGGTCCAGCTAAAAAACACTTCCTACAGTGTTCAACACTTTCCCTTGAACCTGTCTGTAGTTAGAATAAATGATTTTTCTTTCTTTTTTTTCTTTTCTTGGTGAATAAATCTTTCCATTACTCAAAGTAAAATACACATTTTTGGAATTTACTGCTGGTTTCTTCTTTCAAATTCTCCACAATTAAAAGAAATTTGTCATGCATATGCATTTCTTTCCTCACTACTACCCATTGAATAATACCTTTGTTCGTTGCAAAGGACTGTCTGTTGCTTAAAGAGCATTTCTACACTACATCAGCTTGGTGGTATCCCTACCTCACTTACATGTTTAATCTCCCCCTCCCCACCCCCTTTCCCCCTCCCCACCCCCACACTCCATTCCCCTAAAAGACAAATAAAATACCTGGTGGTGTCCCTGAGTTGATAATGGTAGTTTGCATGTCTCCAGGGCCAACACTAGTTTCAGCCCAAACAGAGAAAGTATACGTTGTTTCTGCTGTCAACTGGGTGACATGAAGATGGGTTCTGTCAGGCTGGAGCTCTTCAGTTACAACCGAGAAGGAATTATTCAGCTTAGCGTACCGAACCCAGTACCCTGGAAGGAGAAAGAAGCATAAGGAAGTAAACTATTCAGTGTTTTCATTTTACACT
Source organism: Holothuria glaberrima (assembly GCA_009936505.3). Classification (NCBI taxonomy): domain Eukaryota; kingdom Metazoa; phylum Echinodermata; class Holothuroidea; order Aspidochirotida; family Holothuriidae; genus Holothuria; species Holothuria glaberrima. The sequence goes on along the minus strand of WURT03016050.1, from coordinate 4,976 downwards.
ACTGGGGAAGTACCAATATGACAATAAGATATACCAAGAGGACAAAGTTGTTTGCTACTTTCAATGATCCAACACAGAAAATGCACAGTAAAGGAGAAGAGCATATTGTTGATAAAAAAATTACCTTATGATGCTACATGACAATCTTTAAATGCTAGCAAAGAGGAAGTTGTTGAAAAACAGAATCCACAGGAAAATGAGTTACTACACAAATAAACAAAAAAATTAAAGTGGTAGGATGAAGAACCTGGGGAAAGGGCATTTTGGAGCAATTTCCTCCAAAATTTCTCTTATGTTTCACAACTGCTTTTTTTTTTTTTTCTAATTTTTGGCTTTAAAATAATGCCTCATGATGGATTCATGAATCTTAGGGGCAAGAAAATGAATTCCCCAAGGTTTTTAAGACCTTTTGATGAATCCACCCCCCCCCCAAAAAAATGAAAATTTCCATAATCTATTGAGAAAATAATCCAAGACAAAAGCATGCAAGAACCATACTTCAAATAGAAGTCACACAGTCTTCACGAAAGTTCCTTACATTTTAGTTTTCAACAAAGTTCTACCACTTTTTCTGTCTGAGACAATGCTGCTCAGAGCCTATAATAACTTACCAGTCAAGGCTCCATTCTCTTCCATAGGAGGATCCCACTCTAAGGTAAGGGAGGTTGCTTGTACATTAGATACCCTCAAATTCATGATGGGGCCAGGGATATCCTCATGGGTACGAATAGTTTTTGGTGTACTTGGTGGACCATTTCCTGGATTGGTATAGCATAAGACTGTGGTGACATACTGGGTGTATTTCTTGAGATCAACCATGTACTCAGTAAAGGTAGTTTTTCCAGGACTGGGTGGAATGATCTGTTCTAGTTTATCATCCTCCATTCCAGGTTCCCAAGCATGAAGCTGTGGTAGGGGAGAAAGAAAAGTTTTGACTGGAGGAAGGAGAATCAATCTGAAGGGCAGGTACAGAAGCACATTTGATAATTCACTATAACAATATTTAAAGGGCAATTCTCTTCAACCCAAACAGTTCCAATTCTCCCAACTAAGCAACTTTTAGCTCCTCCCATAACTGTGTAAAGCTCCTCCCATAACTATGTAAAGCTCCTCCTTGTGCAGACACAAATCTATTTTATTGCTGAAGGGCATCTCCTAGTGAGCATGCAAAGCTACGATGTGTAATCCAAATACTCTCTGTATTGTGTGGAATGTGAGCTACTCTGCATCTTTTGAATTTTCAAACTTTGATGTCAATCACAGAGCAATCACCAACTGAAAAATTTGATACCCCTACACTAAAAATACACTTTGGGGTGACAAACGTTTGTCTTTAACTTCCACAATACATGGTTATGGCTGTCAGTACAAATCTATTCTCAAATTTATAAATGC
>WURT03016039.1:0-16096 GCA_009936505.3 Holothuria glaberrima | reverse complement strand
ACCCAGCCTTGAAATATGGATCTCATGTCTGCACTTGGCAAATATTGGGGGGGGGGGGCTGAACATACCTTTAGCCCACTCACTTTTTTCATTGGGGGCTTATCCACCGAAAATCACAATACGGACCCTTTTTTTTATTATAGCCTTACACTTTTCAATCGAATCCTACACTGTCTACAGTTGTATTGTTGGCATGGCTCATTTGTTCACGCGGATTGGCGCCTTCTTTTGTGGCATGGACCCATGGTGTATGCGTGAATTTTTCACTTTGATATACGTTTGGATTTAAACACGTTTACTACGAACATACTATAACCAGAGAACTGTTAGCAAACTTCATGTAACACGCAGTATATGACTTTCATGAACTTGCAATTTTTGACCATTTCACCGATCTCACCAACTTAACCGTGTTTAGTACGAATTAACAGTCCATTTAATTAGGCAATGAGCAAGCTTTACATTAATTGGTGAAGGACCAAGAGAGAGTAAATCCCACTTTCGGGTCCTAGTCCCGTGGATTTTGGACGAACCAGGCACCATTTTTTCCTTGCTTTTCAATTCATAATCATCCGATATCTATAATGCGTACAGTGATTAGGATGTTATGGTCATTATTTATACCAGAAGTGTGCTCTTTTTGAAATACGAATTTTGTGTGCCCGGTGGTTCGTGAGAACTTTTTTTATGTTTTCAAAAAATGACGGAAATTTACATCATCTCCGATCGGATTATGCAAGGTTTTTAACACACTGCCCCCGCACAGTAGTAGTACACAGTATCGTCGTCATATAGCTCATAACGGAGATACATTGAATATTTTTAGTGGGGAACGTACGAGGATTTCAGGTCCGTAGCACAGAACTATTCTGTGGTCCGTACACGCGGAAGTTTACCGCGGTATCAACATTTTCTTGTCTGAATGCTCGGTCGCCAGTGATTTCGTAGTTAGGCACATGAGTGTAAATATTGGTAGCATTTGGGTGTAAGAAGCCGCGAAGATCGGACATTGGCTTATGTTTTGGAAAAAATATCGAAGTATGAGAAAATGATTTCGGTTGCGCAGAAGAAAATGACCAGGCGCTTCATACGAAAATAAGGTGTCGCCTGGCTGAAGGCCTACCATGGCATCCTGAAGGCATACCAGGCGCAAAATCGCAAAGATCATGGGGTAGAAATCTCCCAGCGCTCGGCTAAGGCAAGTGCTGGCAATGAGACAGTCTTTACCTCAAATGATAATTAACCTTTTCGCAGTTTTAGTGACTGTGACTCTCTTTTTATTTTGTCAATAATAGTCTGAACTAAAACAGTTCAGACTTGAACACCGCTACTCACGCTAAAGGTGCGTTCACACCAAAACCAAAAACTGCTGCCGTAATTTTTTTTCTTAGGACAAAAAGGGGCAAATTTATTTCAATGAAAATTTAGCAAGTCCCCTATTTCTTCTGAGATAACAAATTTCGCCTCCCGCCCGCAAAACTGCAGATTTCGGTTTTGGTGTGAACGCCCCTTAACTCTGGAATTCGAGACGCGATCAACTCTTTGAAAATCTACCGTGATCCAGGCTGAATTCATTCGAACGTCTAAGCTTTAGGCTAAGGTAGAGACGTGCTAAGCCTATATACGAGCCTACAACCGTCTGTTGCCTGCTTGTATAAGATTGGTTTCTTTCATAGGCCAAATATGTAAAGATGGTTTGAAAATTTGCCGGTTTTTTTTTCTCTAAAAGGAAAGCTATGATGGCAGGCTGTTTGCCCATTTTCACACCTCACGCAATATTTATTTGACAAAGAAATCAGGTGTCATCCGTATAGACTCATTCACTGTTTACAAACAAAGACGTTACTGCGTGTCTGTAAAAGAGTTTGTAAGGCGCGGTTACACTTTCGTCACAATGCAAAGTAGATTCCAATTCGTCTACTGTCTGCGTGCAATCGCACAAGCGTTTACACGCGCAACACCTAACATAAACGCATGTGTTCTTGCGCATGCTCTATGCCAACCAGTGACGTAACCATGAACAGCCTAATTTTGTCTTTGTTTTATTAGGCATCTTCGGGGCTTCGATTTGTACTTGCCTGCCGGCAAACACCAACGTGTCTAGGAATTAATAGTTTTGATTAAAGGGCATAAGCAGTCACCCTAAACTTATTTTGAAACAACAGCTAAATTTCACAAATTCCTTCTTATTTCTCTTCCAGAGTATTTTTCATGATATTTCAGGACATATGTGTTTCATATTTAAAGTAACCCAAGGAGTTACTCCTTGTAAATTTCACCATTTAGTGAGACAAACATTGTCACATGATTCTCAAGAGCCATTCAGGAAATAGGATAGACTACTAGACTAATCCAAATTGGGGCAACTGCATTTTCCCTTTAAGTATATATATCCTATCCTTATAGCTGCAGAGTAACTGCTGCCTGGAATGGATGATGCAGAGGCATTTGCAGGTTTTCTGGTCTTTGGAACAATAACTTCACCCAAGCGGTCATATACGAATTAATGAGAACACCAATATACTAAGATGGAGAGTGCGCGAACTCAAAATCTCCTTTTTAAAGTCATTTTCCAATGTTTCACCTCATATTACCTACAAGAGTTGTCGATTTACCCACCAAAGTAGTGAAATGAGTAACTCTGCATCTCGAACTTAGGAACTCTCTTTTGTTTTTCTTTAATTAAAGGGGAAGTCTCCTCATCCCAGAGAGTTCCAATTGTCTCAACCCAGCAGTTGGTTCTTGCCCCACCCATAAGTGTCTTAATCTTCTCCTTGTTGAGACACAAACATAATTTATTACTAAACCTGCTAAAGGTCATATCCTGGTGAGCATACAAGGCCGTAATGTGTAATCAAAGCATCCTCTAGGTATGCTGTGCGATATGACCTACTCTAGGCTAGGGCATATGCATCTTTTGAATTTCGTATGTCATTCAAAGAGCAGTCACCAGTTCAGACTTTTGCTTACCCCCATGTAAAAGTCATACTTGTGACAAAGATTGTTACAACCTTCCTCAAAATCTCATCATTGGAACGTAAATGCATGAAAGGCATGGGAATTTAACAAACATTCATTTCCCATGGGATACTCATATTTCCGTTAAACTTCAAGTTCATAACAGCACTGAGAACAAAGAAAATAAAACATTGGTCATCAGTGTGAAAAGATAAGATATTACCCCGGCCTGCTTGCTGCAAGATCACTCTAAGTTAGGTCACAAGTGTAGAAACTGATTAATTTGCTGATTTTGTGAGAACTACATTGGAATCATGAAAATGTCACCAGAATGCTTAGATTTAGTTCCCCTTTTTACATATTTAAAATATTTTTGGCTCATTTGTAGAGACTGCCTAGAGTGACAACGTTTTTTTTTTTTTGGGTGGGGAGGGGATTTTAAAGTTAGCCTGTGTGAAAAATGAGAAAATCCGAAGGGAACCATCGAAAAGGGGGGGGGGGGAATATGTAGTCGCCATCCTTCACCTTCCTCGGGATTAACAAAAGGTTCCTGAGCAGCAAAATATAACTTACAAGTTTCACATGTCAGGTAAATATTCTTCGTTTGCCACAATCACAGTCCCACATGATAAGCAAGTTGGCGTTTTATTAGGATAACTCAATGTAATTTACTTCAGAGCAGTGGGTTTCGTCACATCAGCAATCTCCAGTTTCAACATTTAGAATCTTTCCTCTCCCTCACTCCTTCTCCAGTTGCACCACATGAATCTTCGAGGCTTCACACTTTTCCTTATATTTTCTTTCAGTTCAAAAATCCCCTTTGGTATTTACCCTTTTATGCCAACGTAGCTGCGGTCAAATCACCGGGCTTTGTAAAGAAATTGTAAGCTCGGCAGGGTTACGAGGCCAAAGACTTGCACGGATGTGTGCTGACAAAGACAACATTCCTACCCTTTCAACTTGGCCAATGCGGTTTTCCCAATCCATATTGTAACATCGCTATTGGACTCTATACAATCATGCACAACTGTGCTGCCAGCGAGCTAATTCTCTACGCTACCACCACTTGACATAGCAAAGCGTACACACACTAGACATACGTATAATCAGGGCCTGACTGGTACAATGTACAGTAGTGTGTTAGCAAATAGTGAACAGTTGCTAGAGTTGCCGTTGATGTACGTTACATACTAGGAATGCCTAGTATGTACAACTTTTCTCTGGAAATGAAAATGTAAAATGAAATTCCCAATGAATCAATATAACTTCGTCATTTTAATTCATCTTCGGTCCAGTTCTTACAACGTAGTCACTTTTTTCATTCACAGTTATAAAAATCCTCTTGTTTTTAACTTCAGCTCAAGCTGCTCAACCCAGTTCAGTAAACCTTGTACATCTTGATTCACGCGCAGTCTTTCAACTCAGTTCAATTTATGTTTTAGAATACTGAACACTGCTGAACAGGGCTTTTAAGGTGTACCACATTGCGATAGTGGGTTTCAACTGTGTCCACATGGGTTTCTCATTTTTATTCTATAATTGGGTTTTTTCGACTGGGATTGTACAACACTAAATAAGCCGCTTCTCTTAGTAGGCTACTGTAAACCAAGACTTCATTGCATCTCATGGGGCCTTGGGCTCCTTTGCCCTTTAACCTGTTAAGATTATTAACTGAGTTTAGTGATGTGCCGTATTTTGTCCAAGGTAGTACTTCCATGTTTTGTGTAGGCCTGTACAGGCTACCGACTAGGGCAGGTCCCCCTCTGCCCCACCATGCCATTGTTATAGCGCAATCCTGTTCCATGCTCCATGGCTCCTGAACCCGCCTGTCGGGTCCGTTAATTAGTTGTTCAGTGGTTTAAGCCCCAATACACAACCCACTGCCATGAAGTTAAACTGCACTTCTTTAGCCTATCTGAAAAATCTTATGTTATCGCTATGGCCAAGCGCCTCGTTTCAACCGTAGGCTACTGAGTGGAGCTTAGGGGTAGGATGGGCAGTCGCATGATGAAGGCGTGTAGTGAACGGTGCCGTGAGATGCCAGCCGGTGAAAACATTTGTGGTAAAAAGGGGATCATTGAAGTTCGAGGGCCAGTAAGTTAAGACACAAAGGGCCTACGTGTGACACCCCACACTATCAGATGACAGTTGTAGTCTGCACAGTACGTTTTTTAAATGTCAGGAAGGATATATCGCCTATGTAGGCCTGTAGCTGAATAAGTCTGTAAGTTGAAGTATCAGAATTATATTTTAGGGGGTGAGATATTTTGAGGACAAACAGGAAACATCTTTGGCCCGTTGCTGTGAGCCAGGGGTATACAGTACTACACTGACGGTGCTCTATTTCAACAATTTATTTGCAACATCCCAGTTTACTCATAGACAACAAAAAATCTCACCAAACGGAAGTGAGTTTCTATCCGGTAGTAACTTCCTACTTATCTACGGAAACATAGGGCACGAAATTACAACCCTCTCAGGAAATTAAATTCGGAACTACATTTTCGGTAAGAGTAACGGTATGTCTTATCGGTTTTCCGACTGTCTGCCGCAAGCCCGATGCGTTCAACTGTCTGTTTGAGATAAAGTCTACACGAGATGGTACCTGGGACGAGGGACAGCTCCATGTTGGAACGGTAACATGTTTACAACTGGAAAGAAACGCTAGATTAAAACAATGTCGCATTTCTCCTAAAATTGTACTACGCCAAAATACTGCACGATTTTTTTTTTCTTTTTCAAATTTTCAACCCTTGGGACCCAAAGACATGGCTTATCAATTATTTCCAACACACTGAATAAATGTAAGGCTGATATGAAAATTATATATTAGCATAATTATCAGACAGTGGATCTTACATTCCTTAGAGCTGCGACAGAATTCCCCCACCGAAATGACAAAGTTTAATACAAACTGGAGTAAACAATTTGTCTGATGGCATAGCTTTCCACATTAAAGCTTTGTTAACGGTTGTATTAATAGCAACTCAAGGACAGGAAATACACGGTATCACACGCATACTCTTCCGGAAGTGACGTCATTCAAACCTTCGATAAAAACTTGGAGCCTAGTTGGCTTTTTCTCAATGGCACAACTACGTACTTCTGATTCTCTTTTGTTCAGACTTGAAAAAAGATCAATTTGATTGATTTCATAGTTTCAAACCTGGGTTTGGTCCAACCCCGCAGCCCTGTGCCCTGCTCACAAATCCTGAAACATGCTCACAATGTTGAGAGTACAACCTAGAAAACCATCTCAAGTTTTGATGTTGGCCTTGATAGTCAGTTTGCACTTAGTTTGTTCAACTCGGTATCTATGAATTGTTAGTAGATGGGAATTACACAGTTGATTTTACCATGAAGATACTACCTCCTAAGTATCAGCCAAGTATTATTAGCTCCACGATTTTACCGTGCCACGCTCCTGTTTGAATCAAAAGAAGTCGTGAAACAGTCTGACCTCACCAAACTGGTCCCAATGACATGTTACTAAAGTGCCCGTATACTTTTCTACTAAACAATCAAAAACACAGTTGAGAATAAAAACAAGCTTAAAGTTACGTTTTTATCTGGGCTTGACTTGTAATATATACTCTTTCAAATAATTTTCATGATTTCCTTCTGATCATGATGACAAAGGTACAGAAGACATATCAAAGCCCCAAATATGCAGAGAATAAATCCAACAATAATTTTCCTTGAGACATTGGAACAATGCATAATGCTGCCTAGGCTGTACCAAAATCCAAAAATTGGCAACATACAAAAACAAATCTTATTTTAAAAATATTGAATTTGTTAAATTTTAAAAGCTCACTATGAGTCAACAATGTACATTTAACCTCAACTATACAAGTTTATACAATTACTAAAAATTCGTACCACCATTAAAACATAAAAATGAAAGTTATTTGTTCTTAATTTTCAAATTCTTGCTTGTTTTTGAAAATATCATTAGAAATTCAAATTATGACATCATTCATTTCCATTGTTATCACAGTTGGACACCATACCCAATTTCAAGCCTTTCTGTACCAAATTTCTTTTGACTGGCTAGCTTTGCATCTCAACATTGACAAATGCAATTACTACAAAGAAAAAAAAAACAAAAAACAAAGAAATTCTATTGCCATAGAATGGGTAAATAAACAGTAAAATACTAAAAGCAGCAATTGTTCGTCATGAATAAAACTGACGTGGTTAATAATTAGTTTAATACATTCAGTGTAGCTGGGAAAACATTGTAAATTAATTTTGTTCCATAATGCCATGTGATTCTGAAAAAATAAAATACTGATGTCCTTTATCTTATGAATATCTCAAACTGAGCGCAAGTAAAACAACTTACTGGTCTCCACCCATTTACTAGGATCAACTCTTTAACCTTAAATAGCACAGCAAAGGCTATATCTGAATTCACTTAACCTTCGGATGGAGCATAATATACACAACGAGGTAGATACAGGCTGCACATGAAATATGGAAGAAAAAAATGCTTCAGTCTCTTAGTATTAACCATTTGCAATGCTTTCATCTTAAATTTGAATAAATATACAAGAAAATAAAGAAAAAGAAAGGAATCCATTCCTGAATCAGTGACATCATTCATCACAAACATGCTGTCAACCAGAGTTCTCTGATTAACTTATTACTTGACCATGGGGAGGGGGGAGAGATTCCCACTTACATCTCTTTCCACAGAGGCCATGACAACAAAAGTAAAGAAAGCAAACCTCACACACGTCCCCCTCCTCAGGACCTTCTTTCCCTTTACATCCCCCACACCCTACCAGATCTGATGCAATTAATGTGTACTGAAATACAGTGGTGCTATCTTGGTGTACAATGCAAAAACCATGGCAGAATATTTCAATGCTTTTCGGTTTTTGCTCAGTGTAAATGTTTCTAACTCATTATTGTCCCCCACAGTTTTTGCCACTTACCTACAAACAGCCCCACAGATTTGGTTAAAGTTGGTTGATACAACTTGCCAGCTTTGCAGAATACAATTGTCCTTTTCCCCACATGAACTAAACAAACTACCAAATCACATGCTGCATCAAATCATCTCACATTAATTACTTCCATAGATGTCACCTACAAAGGTTCACAATGCATTCATGTACTGCTGCTACAATACATTCCAGTATGACTACAGAACAGGAATACAAAGTGGCAAACCTGCTTTTCTTCAAGAATCGTGTTAACTGGTACAGCATCACCCTGACAGCACCATCATACAATTATCATCACAGTAACTTTCACTGAATTCATTCAGTGGCAGCTGATCAGTCATCAGGTCAAGCAATCTAATTGGTCTTGGTCAGCTGAGAGGATGTCCTCACACTAATTCACGATCACACACTATATAGCTCATGCAAAATATCAAAGCATTTTGGTACACAACTTTTGAGTAACAAGAAAATAAGAGAAGAGATAACAGACATGATTGTGGCTATCTGCAGTCATGATGAAGCTACAGTACAATTTATGATGGCACACCTTTCTAGTAGACTCAGTAATTATACTACAAAATGAAACTAGAAGGAGATCTTCCCACTTTAAAAGATACAGTATTGGAAGAGAACTAGAGATTATCAGTTTTAGATAATTACAACTGACAGTTTTCCATTTCTATATGTGACTTAGTAATTTTATTTGCAAAACAAGAAGGAAGCACTAGGGAATTGCCCACGTAAGAATATTTTCTTTGACATATCATTGCAGATTTGTATGAAACCAATAATTCCACATTCATTGTATATATATACTGGGTAAATCTTGGAACACAATTTTCATTGGTAACATCATAGTAGTTCCCCTGCCTGCTTCAATGCAACTCAAACTCAGAAGTGCACAGACTCAGCATTCCTCTAAGTATTTCTGGCCATTCAATAGGGGAGTTAATTACAAATATTCATTGCTGCAATGTGCATAACATGTTAATTACTGTTATGTATTTTGCAAAAAATCACTCTAAAAATTTAACAAGATTGATTCCCAGTGTGGCAACATGACCATAACTATGGAGCAGTTAGTTAGTTAGATGAGGTTTTACGGCCCAGTTTCCAACCAATTGGTTCAAGTCGAGCCGGCAACGGCATTTTTTCCAGTTGTGGCTCACTGGCTTGTTTTCCCTTACTCCACTGCTTATCCTACTAGGCTCTAACTATACTTTACTAAGTACTGCACTTCTAGGACAAGTTCTCTTCTTACACTAACTGTACAGCAGGCTAAATTTTCTTAATTGGCAGTGAAAGTTTCTTGGGCAGCCACTAAATTTTTCATAAGGCCCCAGTAATATTCCATCTGTTCTACCCAATTTAAATCAGGTAGGCAAAAGGTAATTTGAGTGGCAGGTAAAATTACAGTGAAAACTTTACACCTGAACATCTCTTCAAGCAAATATTTTAAATTTACACATTCTATTTATTTTAATTAAAACAAATCAGTTTTTTATATTTTCTTCCATGTTAGGTATTTTTCTTCTCCCCCATTTACTCAAGTGCATAAATCCAAATGGCAGTGAAAACATTTTACTTTTAACATAAATTACAATGATAATACAAGTGTTTGTTTGAGATTTAAAGCCTAGTGCAAAATACTTTGCTTGCCTCTCTCGAATGTGTGTTAGGAAAAAAAATTGCAAATTAGAACATTACATAATCCTTATGGTGCTACTTACTTGCTGTTATGGTATTATAATGCATGAACATGGAATGTTAATGATGAAAACATGCATCACTTCACTTTGTATAGTATTTTATAATGAATTACTGTAGTATATGGTTCACCCTTTACAATCAAAGTTGCTTAAACAGGTGCAAATGCAGTCACCCTAAGTTTGAACACCCTAGTTACCCGGTACAATAGTTCACAATCTTGCGCATCTACGCCTCAAGGACCCCTTTCTTTTACTGTTGACACATGACGAAATTCCTTAGCTTCGCATTTGGGTCCAACAAGAAAATCTCGGACGCACAAGGATTCCGCTCTCAGTGCCTCTCACTCCCTTCCTCAGCATTGGGACAATCCAAGCCAGAATAAAAACATCAGTTAGTACAAAACCACACAAAACCAACGTAATTCTCAATACCCTCTGCACACCCCAGTACAAAATGCCATCAGAGTAGCTAGAATTCCCCCAAGATCTGCCTTATTCATAGTGTACGCACTGAATTAACCCACTGAAAAAAATGTGTGTACTCCCACTGCAGTGTCTGTGAAAACTGAGTTGGACCCTTTAAAACTGCCACTGCACCCCAAAGACACACTGTTGGAGCAATCTAATGGGTCCAGTATCAACATTTTGGACCCTTTAAATTTGGAGGTAACCACTAACCCTGCTTGGTACCCTTATTCATAAAAGACTCCTTTTAATCATGAATGTGACAATACTTTTTGTTACTAAGCTGTTAAATTCATGCAAAATAACTCCTTGGTTTACCTTTTAAGCTTTAACAAGATGCATAGATGCAACATCTATGTTCTGAAACATCCTGAAAACTACTTGAAAGGACACTAGAGATTTCCTGTTAGCTAATCTTTCCAAATAAGGTGGGGAAACAACTCTTTTCCTGTACCTGATCACTACTAGTAAATAACAATTAGCCCCATCGCTAGTACCTCCACCCCAACCCCCCCCCCCCCACCCCCTTGGATCCTATTTTACTTACAGACTTACAGTGCATTTAAATTTATGCATTTGATATTTGTGAAGGAAGTTTCTGAAAAGTACACAGACTTACATGTAACATTGTCTCTGCATGCTGCCATTAATTACTACCAGTTGGACAATATTGTTCATTTCATAATTAGGATGCAAACAAATATGTCACCATGAAGACTTTAATATTGTCTGACTGTGATATGTTGTGATAGCCAAATGCTTTTACTGAATAAGGGAAAATTCATAATTATTTATCCAATTCTAACACAGTCTTGCTCCAGCTTGTAGTAGTTCCACAAGAACTGCCACTCCAACTTGCCATTTGGCCAAAAATGTTACCAGCATATGGGGGAGTTGGTAAGAAATTTTACACAGCCCTGGGAACAACACAGTTTGGTTTAATCTGATAATTGGCTTCAATTATATTAGTTAACAAGTCAGAAAGCTGGCTTTGTTAGGCATGATTTTCAAATATTCAAAATACCAACATACACAGGATTAGCTAATGGTTTTCAATACAGTACACTCAATATTATGTTGACTTGTTATTTAATATGTGTATTAAGGTTCAGTATTTGCAGGGTACCTGCAGTTCTAAATTACAGGAAGAGATTTTACATTGAAATTACATCTTACACAAGTTGAAAAATGAAACATCATTGATTCAACTCCCATCTTCATAACTTGCAGTATTCAGTTACTGGAAGACAGGATCCTAATTTATTCCCTCAATTTAAAATCGTCCACATTGCAGTAGTTTTAGATGCCTTCTTGTACAACTCACATTTCCGGCATTTATCTTCTTACGACACGAAAAGTTCACAAGTGACCTTAGACAACTTTCCATTTTTTTGTATGGCTGGCATGTTGTGAGAAGACTCAGAGAACTTGCACTGTACAGTCAAGTCACCCTGTATCAATACAACTTTGTTCACTGTGAAGAACAAGGGGCAGTGACTTGAGAAAAAAAAACAACAGAGAGAGTACCAAAAATTGTAATCTGAGTAGTACAAAACTGCCAACACAAATTATTGACATAGAATCTTACTATTTTCTATTGTGTCAACAAGCTTTAGGTGAACATTTTAAATCTCTGCAAAGAAACATTCAGTGAAGATGGGAGATGGACAAATGACATTCATTGTTCAACCCTGGTAAGATACAGACCTGTACATTTTGGCAGGTTTTCCCCCCTCAGCACACTTTAAGGAGCCAGCAGTTCACAACTACACGTAGCAACTTCATGTTTCATTCCTGTCACATACTGAACTCATAATCTTACATGTGTGGGTCACTAGATCAACCAGTGCAGAGAACTTGCAATGGCTTCCCATTTGCTGTATAACCCCCCCCCCCCACCCCCGATTCATCTTGTCACTTTGTAACCAATGCAATCTCCATCAAGGTTCTTGAACATTCAAAAAGTCTATCTTTAAATGTTTCTTTCAAAATTTCAAAGCATGAAAATTTCCAGTGCTAATACCTTGAAATCTCTTACTGTTAAATGTACTTCCTATCCCTGGATAATAATTTTCTCAGTTCAGTTTTGGCTGCTCACAAAATATTGGTGGTCTAACTAAGTTACAACTTCAGTCAGACCCTCAAAGAAATTCGGATCCATTCCTCAAAGACAATCTTTTGTTGAAATCAGAAAAAGTTCAAGTAACATCAAATACCTCCTTCTCGACAAGACACAAAACATATTTATCAGGCACTTTTCCAGAAGCATAACTTGAAGACAGAGTACACATTAGTACATGAAGAAGATGACAGCTATGGCAGCAGGCTTAAAATGTTTGGAACAGGGCGTAGCATAGCTAAACCAAGGTACTGTGTCAGTCATCACTGAAGTATCCTGGATGCTTCCAATACTTTACTATAACTTACTGCTTGGATTGTCACAAGTAGGCTATAGCAGGCAATTGTTTAACTCTCAGTTACCTTTTGTGCCACAAACCTAAGTTTAGAACAGATAAATTGGGAAGTTGCATAATTCTTTCCAGACCCAAAGTTGTTATTTTTGTACATCCATACAGATCTATGCACTTGAGCTGTCTCAGATTCTCTGCAATTAATGTAAGACCCCTGTCTGTCAGTCTAACACACTGACCAATGTTTAATGTGGTAAGTCCCTTGAGATTTCGAACAAGTCTCTCGAGACCTTCATCTGTAATGTGGCAAGAACTAAGACTGAGGCTGTCCAAAAAGTCCATTCCCTGAGCAATGTGACCCAATGCACCATCACCAATTCTATCACAAAAGCTAACATCTAAAACTTTGAAGTGGGCCCCTTTTTCTGCAAGATGTGCAATGCCAAGATCACTGATATGGTCGCAACTCCGTAAGTTCAGGTCTTTCAAACTGGACATGTTGGACAAACTTACCATTCCTGTATCAGAAATTCCACAGCAAAAACTGAGATTCAAACTCTCAAGATTTGGCAGCCCTTTGGCAATACTATTTAAAGATGCATCACTTATCTGGCAATCTTGAAGAATCAGTGACTTCAGATCTCTTGTGCCTGGTGGACGACATGTTGTTTTGAAGACTCCTGCCAGACAACCGATGCCATCATCTGAAATTAACCTACAACTTCTAAGATTTAAGTGTTTAAGTTTGTGTAAGTTTTCCTCAATAACCATGAGACCCATGTTTGATATGCTGCTGCATCCTGCCAAATCCAAACTCTCTAAATTCTTGAAGCAGTGTGCTATTCGCCGTAAGCTTTTATCAGTTATCTGCTTACAAAGGCTCAAGTTGAGAACAGTTAGTGTGGGCACTTCTCGTGTAAATGCATGCGACAATCCCGTATCAGTTAAGTTGTAACACCCACTTAAATTAAGGCTTTCAATCCGCGGCATGCCCTGTAAGACTGAGCTAAGACCCCTACGTAAGCTAAGAATTTGTACCTTAGTAATACCTCTAGCTACAAGGCTGTGGAATAGTGTTGGGTTTTGGCTCCTCTTTAGATGCAGCTTTGCTTCCACACCTCGCCATATTGAACGGTGATACACGGTATCTCGCCATGCACGGCATACTTGAGCAGCTCGACCCTTATCTTCGACGTCCAAATAGCTGAAGATTATTGCCAATATTTCTGGCAAAAGAAATGCGATATGTTCCTTGTCTAACGGCATTTTTGTAACAACCACAAATCATCATTTCGGAGACATCCTTAGAAATAAATGGGCAAACTTTCCTTAGTGTTCAAGCGGCCTGCTTTCGGCAATTGAAGCTGTAAATGTTAACTGCTTGAGAATGGTGGCACGCATGCGCGCTAGCTCTAACTCAACACCGGAAAACGGTTTGTTGCCAATCTAAAAGAATTAAAGTTGTCTTTTTCGACACGTTTGTGGTATTGTGCCAATTGAGGCTTTACAGACCGATTTCGCTCCTTTTAATAAAAGTGGATGTATTCTTACGAAAATCGTAATAATAAGTGCATGAAATTCGCTAAAAGTATTTGCTAATCAAGTATATTTCTCTAAGAAGAGCCAAATTTTTTAATGGCAGTGAGTTCGAAAAAAATTCTCCAATCGGTTTGTTATGGCCATAAATTGTATCAAATTGGCAATGGTAATCCCCGCTGTGAAGACAGCTGAAAAGTATTGCAGTGTATAAGTATTTTATATTTACAGCCAGGTAGTAACTGGTCGGTTAGCTCAGTCGGCAGAGCACCGTGCTAATAACGCGGCGGTCATGGGTTCGAGCCCCTTACCGACCAACAGTCCCTTTCCTTTTGTTATTTTTTTCTGTATTTCTTTTTTTTTTCTATACAGGACTTATCAAGAAGAGGAGAAAACGTTTTTTTTTTGTGAAGGAAAAACCTTTATTTCCGTTATTGAACACATAATACACTTTATACATTGGTTAAAAGGTAAAGTAAATGTCTTGAACAGAAATTTCTTTTTGGAAGCAGAAACATATCTAGGCCTGCACCATTACACTATACCCTTAACAGTAATTTATGGGGCTCACGACATGAACAGTATTAACATACTTTAAGACCACCCTTGGAATCTCTCGTTACAATATATACCTACTTTTTAAAAGGAGTATTCACAAATACTAACAATATCATTCATTTTGCTATAGGTTGAAATGAATCTTTCAATACTTGTTTTTATTCATACCATGAAGCCGTAAGGACAGCTCCCTGTCAACCAACCAATAGTTAATTAGATGGGGTCATACGTACGCCTCAACTTAGGCTATAACCTCTTGGTTTAATAATTTAAAAAGTGCATGGTCATTCTTGAAGTTGTGGAAATTGGTTTCCGTAGGCTGCCCATTCCCTGAGTGACTCCCAACACAGACAATCCCCCCAGATAAGTTTCGCCCAGAAAATTCCACCTGGACTACTTTCCCCCATGACACTTCCAAACTTTCTAATGGGGGATCTTTGTCGGAGGGTTTATTGTCGTGTTTGGTAATTGTTGAGGTTAAAAGTATCCTGGAGAAGTCCTCCGGGAATCTCGTCTAGGGGTCTCGGCAGGGGAAAATTGTCAGTGTGGGAATTGACAGCCTGGGAGCGCGATGGTCATGGGCGTTCGTGGTCAACATTTCTCGGGAGCAAGGTCAACTTTTTCCTGAATATTAGGCCTACTTTTAAAACAAGATATTACCCATTGAAACAGTTAATTCAACCATAGACCTCCGATTTATTTGGTATGTGGGGTGACAAATCGTCGTCCTTGCCTGCGGAGGGGTCATTTGAAGAGGGTAGCTCCCCAGTAACCGGGAAACAGTAGGAGAGATGCTACTAGTGCTATCTATGAATAAAATGTTCAGTGCAGGCGTAGCTAGTAATTCATAACTGGTGGGGGCAGAGCACATTTTGGGGGCCAAACTGTGCACGTGTAACGTGGACCGCGAGCGCGAACCCCAAAATGGGTGGGGTCCAGGGGCAAAGCCCCGGGGGTGGGGGTCCAGGGGGAAGCTCCTGGGTTTTAGTATTTCAGAAGCCTCAGGAAAACTGTTTCGAACGGAAATTTTCCAGTGTAATGCTTTTGAGTTTTAGTACATTTAGATTTGTAAGAAGGGCCCGTTTGAGCACAAAGTTAGTATTACTGATGTGTGTCCCTGGATTAAAGTTTTCCAAGAGCTGCAATGTGTTTTAAATGTAAAAAGGGCAGGTGCAAAGTTTTATAGTTATCCGCGACGACCAGGAATTGGCTTGCTTAGTTGATATTGAACTCTAAATGATTCTTTTCAAAGAACATACAAAGAGTACAGATATTCCACTTACAACCAGCCTTGACTAGCCCGGGACTAGTGTTCGTTAGCTTCTGCTTTAGTCAAGAACTGTCAGCAGTGTATAATGGCTCAGCCTATAATCAACAGAGAAATCTATTTCTCGTTGTGAAAAATACTTCCTGCATCGACCCATAACCCTGATAAAAGTTTGAAACAGAAACCTGCTATAGCCTAAGAGTTTTACTAACCTGTTTAGATCGGGAAGTTTGACAA
>WURT03016028.1:0-16097 GCA_009936505.3 Holothuria glaberrima | reverse complement strand
CATCTCTGTTTATTCCCTTTGTTAAAATGTTTAAATCACTGTCTTTAGCTGTGAACTTCACAGTACATTTAAGTTGCCATATATTATTTTCCTTGGCGGAAATTTTCCTTGGGAGAAAGGATACTGAAGAGATGAGCGAGAATTTTTAGATTTCGTAAAACCATTCCCTTTCAAGTCTTGTCAAGGCTACCACATTAACATTTCCTTCGCTTACGAAATAATGCAATTTTTTAAAGTCACTAAATGTACAGTCAAGTAACTACTCTGTCAGTTTACAAATTGTTACTTATGAGACATTAAAGATGATGTACAAACCCCCAAAAGCTAATGTTTTCTGTTTCGCAGGCTTCCCAGTTTTACTTCTCACATGGCTCGTGGCGACATTAAGAAATCCAGAAATAGAGGACCTTGTAATGCTGGATAATATTAATGACAATGGTACGTTGAACCAGGGAGTTGAAACAAAGTATTTTCGTAAATTACAAATTGAAGTTAAAGTTTATTAAGTAGTTTGTTTCCACCAATTCCTTAATCCTCTTTAGAAGAAGAGCTTTTCATTCCCGTTTACGGGCGGATCGGAGTCCTCGGGGTATCTCCCTGCACCAAGTCACGCAAGAGCTAAAAGGTAGGCCATATACTGTCACAATTGGGTCGCACCTCACAGAGTGCACAAAGAACTTCATGATTCGAAGTTCCGTTGAGCTTGTGTGACCTTTATAACTACGCGCGAAGTAATCCTTCACTATATAACAAGGGCAGCCTGAGTGCGATCTGGGTCAAAGGTATCACCTTTCTAATAAAGATATTCAGGCGCGGACCCAGGATTTTGAGAAAGGGGCGCACACACCAGGGGTGGCGCCAGGATTTGCCCAACAGGGGGCTGGGCCGGCTGATCCAGGATTTTTGAGGACCTTTTTTTCGCTTTTTTTAACTTCAGTTTTTGCATTACTTGCACTATCGGAATTTTCGAGGACCTTTTTTCTTTTTTTCTTTTTTTGCTTTTTTGCAAAGTTGTTGGTAAAAAATCATTGGTCATCGAAAAAGGGGACGTGCGCCGGGTGCGCCCCCTGCATCCGCGCCTGATATTTGCCCCTTTTTCTCTCATCCCTTGTCTTCCTCTTTTCTAATACAATCTAAAGACTCTCCATGACTACCTAGAGTCCGTCGTAACTTTTTTAAAGTCTCTAGAAATACATAGGGTGGAAGGTTGTAAAACGTTAGAAATTATAAGGTTATGGGGAGTTTATTAAAATATATTAATATTATTTATTTGGGGGTTTTAGGCCAAATTTGACGCATTTTTTAATTTTGGAGATGTTTACAACTTCAAAACTCTCTAACTCACGCTACCCTTGAAATTTATTCATATGTTTTGGAATTTTTTTTATAAAAACATTTGGAAAAAACACATTAGCGTTTGCATGAAACAAATCGGACTTGTCGATATTGACTTATGATCTTTTATTACGGCCCCTATATTCTGGCCTTGAAACGTTGATTTTTTATCAAAATGAGGTTATTTTTTAATATTCTACCTAAAATATCTCTTAAATCCCTACCCCTGTCGTTTATTCATCTCTCATAGTGTCAGAAAAATAATTGAGAAGGGTGGGGTTTTTCTAAGTGCCTGAAATGATTTTTTGACCAAAAGTAAGTCTTTTTGACCATTTTTTTTTAATTTTTGTAAACTTAATCGCTTTTGTGATATTTTGGGGCAATATCAAAATACAACCCCCGACAAAAAAGGTGATATTCAATAGATCTTTTTGATGGTTTCTTGTGGTGGTTAAATAAAGTCTGTTGGATATTGCATGACAAAGCTAGAATTTTTTTAAAAATGCTTACTCGATTTGCGTGCCACTGGCAAGACAGGTACGAAAAAGGCTTAAGTTTAATTAATGCTACAGAGTCTGTGTGCAATAAAAATTATATCCCAGAGCTCTGCCGTAAAATATGCCTTAAAATAGCAAAAAATGTTACAATGACAGGTTATGCCAAATTCAACTTCACGAATTGTTTTACAAACCCGTTAACACATTGTTGGAAATCATAACAAACGTTGGGCTTATATCAAATGGTTAATACCGTAATATTTTTCCGCCTCCACAGGTCTGTTGGTGTTTGATCGAGACAACCCTGTGGTCGATTTCATGCAAGACGCTTTAAATATAATTAATTTACCACCAAGGGCAAATGAGGGTATTGTCTTACTTTTTTTGAAAATTAAGAATAGAACAGTTGGGTCATATGTCAGAAAATGGCCAAAACGTTCGATTCAGAGAATACGTCAGTAGTCTGGCTATAGTAGTATTTAAAATGACTGTTTTCATACGTTTGTGAATTAATTCTTTCATAATTTTAAATAAGAAGAACAAAATTCAAAATATTTTTAAAATGCTGTATCGATTGCCATAAAAGATATATTTAAACCCCACTATTCTATTGTGTAAGTTGTATATTATATTACAGACAACATCGTCAAAGTTCATTGCGAACTGCAATGATATTTGAAATACATTTCTGCTGAAGATGTTCCTTCTATCTGTTTTGTCTTTGAGCTTACTGCTTCACCTGAAATGTACAACCGTATGTAAAACTGAAAAAGTTATAACTGGCAGTTCAGAATCCTGAGGATCTGCAGAGTGGTGTCGGCGTAACTTTATTGAATACAATTCTCCACCATAGATGATACCATTGTTGAGGGCAGCAACACCGCCCACGTCAGACAAGACACTAACCACCGGTCTAGTTATATCTCTTTGACCCCATCTGACATCAGGTTAACCATGCCAATCGCCTATGATGACGTTGCCCCTATGTTCCTCCGACCGTCCGTTTCCGATCCCGGCATCAATTTCGATATTGAGAATGCTCGATTCAACAGCTATCGTGAAGTTTGTTCTGTTATCTTGGGTTCTGACTTGGGTCAAATGATGCCCGAGATAAGGTAAGAAAAAGCCACTTTACTCAAAACCCAAATGTTCTGTCTTGAATTACAGTACCATATGTTACAATAAAAAGAATAAACAACCAACGCTTGTTTAAGTAAACTTTTGAGTTAACTTTGTTAAGTGAGTGTAATTTGAGTTAATTTTGTCTGTCACTGGCTTCCTTATTAGTCTTTAAACTGTGGTGTTCTTTTCAGGTTTGCCTGTAATTTTACTTTTTTATTATGTTGTAAAGCGCTTTGATAGTCTTTGCTACGATTAAGCACTATATAAATATCATTATTATTGTCATTGACATTGTCGTTGCCATTGTTAGTTGTTTTATTATTGTGCTAATGATTACGATAACGATTGCTATAACTATTACCATTACGATAACTATTATATTTACTATAACTGTTATCATTATCATTGCTGTTACAATTATTTTTTAACAATTAGCTGAATTTGTATGCATGAGACAGGCATCGATTAATGTGACCAATTTGACGTGTTTGTGATTGCTTCGTTTGTAGGTCTGTCGGAACATCACGTGACTTACTTACGAACACGTCAAATCACGAATATTATCGTCCACCTCCCCGACGGTGCTTCTCTGATCCGTGCTTTTATTCCCTCAACGCTATTGATGAAGACTATTCTGACGGTGGCAATTATTTAGTTGATAGAATCGGGTCATTTTACGACCTCATGTCCGTTACCCATTGGGAGACTAAGGACAGGTGAATACATTTATTAATTTGCAATATGAGTCATTTGAATCTGGTTCTAACCACAGCTCATATTGGATGAAATGAAGCCGCCTTAGCGGGATTACGGAAGGGGGGAGGGGCAAGGAGCACTTGCCATCCCTCCCTTTTGCAGACCTTAAAATCTAATAAAATTAATTTAAAATTAAACGAAAGGAAGCGAAACCACATAAATTGTAAGAAACTCTTAATATTTTGGTAAATTTTGCAAGGTAAAATGAAGGAAAATGTTAGTGACAAATACCATGAAAATACCAGAAAGATTCTTCCTGGTGCGTTTCGCACGCAATGTCAATGAAACCTAGAGACGTTAGCAAGTCATTTTTTACAAGATCAAGTCAAGTCACAGCTATTTCTTGCAAGTCCAAGTCAAGTCATAAGTCAGTTGGTCTCGGTACAAATCAAATCCTCAGCCTCTTTTCACAAGTAGAAGTGAAGTCACAAATTTGTCTACCTGTTATAAGAAAGCAGGCCTCAAGTTTAAGTCTGCCACAAATTTGCATTTCAACGTTTAAAAGTTGCAACTTCCGGACGAATTTCTTAACTTGTGCTTTCTTTATTTCGTGTGGAAGTTCTTACTATTTGGGTTTCTAAACTCCAAACACTTTTAACAAACCCAAAAGATGAGCACACAACTGGTAAAACAAACTTGAAGACGGTTTACAGCCCCCAGCGCTTAAAGGTTTCGCTGGCAATTAGGCTATTCACGGTTACGTCCCTGGTTGGTTTTGGTTGGCACAGAGCATGCGCAAGAACACATGCGTGTATGTTAGGTGTTGCGCGTGTAAACGCTTGCGCTGTTACACGCAAAATTTCGACGAAATGGAATCTACTCCTCATTGTGACGACAGTAAATGAGTCTGTACTAAATACGAAGCTGCAGCAGTAAATGAAAACTGCTGTTCTGGCATTTTGCTGCTGATGTCTATGACCATGTCTCTGTAAGAACTATCCATAATTTTATGCCTCTAGCCCTTAAACCCGTCCTTACAAAGTTATATTTTAACCTATGTTTTCTTATGTTTCATAGTAATAGGAGAACAGAAGGCGTCCCTTGTTCCAAACCATCGACAAAAATGAAACATAAAAGAAACAATAGGTAGCTTGCAAAAGTAGAAGAATATTTCATCTCATGGGTAGTATCGCATTTAAAAAATGGAGAAAAACAATATTCTTCAAAGAAACACCCGCTGTTTATTTCGGCGCGCTTTGCACGTACCCATTTTATATATTGGTTGGTGATTACTCCCTGTAGGACATTTTGTATGTCCCATAACTTTGTAGAAAACCTTTCATAATTAAAATAACCCCTCCCACTCACACAAGCCATGCCCTCTTTCATCATACCAAACTATCTGCTATTCTGAGTAAGTTTATCACTAAAATGGTCAAAATATGATTTTTGTGATCTGTTAAGTGTTCATCCGATGAGTTTCAAGGTGGCCAAATGCTTCATTCTGATGGTGATAATTTTTTTAAATACCTCAGGGCTTCTGGAGGGGTTATATTCAGGCCTTGAAACAAGTTATTTTACGACGCTAAGCGACCATGGGTGTGCCTACATGGCATATTAGTTACCACTTCACGGCGAGTTTCTCACCAACTCAACAAATTAGATCAAATTTGGTATCTTTTGAAAGGCTAGTCCAGACAGGAAAACGTTAGGTGGCTCTTGCATAAACACTTACCTGGAGGTTCGGGGATCGTACCCCGAACCTCCCAGCCGCTAAGCTGCTAAGCTTCATTGCGTCAAAGGTCACCGCCATTATCCACTCGGCTACAGCGCCGATGTGGCCGAGTTTCGTCTTGGCCTCTCGCCGGGAGCTGTCGCTGGACCCACATGGGGCCCCTTCGGCCGGGCCATGGATCGTACGCCTTCAAGGTAGCGCTTCTCGATCTCGCAGTGTCTTTGTGGCAGTTTGGTGTTCAACCTGGTATGTCACACCCTCAGACATGAAATCCAGTCCCTGAGTCGAATGGACCCTTTCATGTTGGCCAATGTATTTTGTGGGAGCAGAGCTATCGACTCACAAAGGACTTACGCAGTCACCCCAATTGGAATGTGAAAACCAGCTGGTGTATATTTAGAAAAAAATATTTTTATCATGTAATAATTTTTGTGAAAGAATTGTTATATAATACAAGATCTTTCCTCGATTATACGTAGTATTTGTTGGGAAACATCAGGAAAGATAAATCTAATACAAAAGAGGAGATCTGACCAATTTTACTTATATTTCAAAGCAAAACTGGGGGCCTACTTCCCTTTAATCATCAATGTCAGTTATGATTTCCTTGTAACATGGTTTTGATAAATGACGAATGTTTAAAATTTCTCTGTTTCCGTTTTGTTCTAATATTTCACCATCATCAGAGTCGAGGGACCTCCCACCGGCACACTGACAACCGTGTTGAAACACTCCAGGGAAGAACCGTCCGAAGGGGTGGGCACAGACTTAGACGAAGCCTGCAAACTTCATATGGCTCAAAATGGCGGTGCTCGCGAAACGCCCGAGGAAGAATACAAACTTGATGAAGGCGTGAGACAAGCACTGAAGGCCTTAGTCACCAACCTCGATAAGGACTACCCTAACAACAGAACCCCCGTCAAAGAAGAACCTTCTCCAACAGATGAGGGCACAGACTTAGACGAGGCCTATAAAATCCAAATGGCTCAAAATGGTGGTGCTCTCGAGGCTCCCGAAGAAGAATACAAACTCGATGAAGGCGTGAGACAAGCACTGAAAGCCTTAATCACCGACGTCGATAAGGACTACAGCAATAACACAACTCTCGTCGAAGAAGAACCTTCTCGAAGAGATGAGGGCACAGATTTTGACGAGATCAACAGAAATCTCCGCCGACGTGTCACTAACTTCCTCTGGCAATGTCGAGAGGTTATGGTTCTATGTCTCCCAGATTTACGTGGATAACAGATTTTATTGATAATTCACTGTCTATGTAATAATCACTAACACATCTACCGTCCATCAAATTATCGAAATTTATCAAATGAAAACTATTCCTCTGCTTAGTTTGTTTGGATTGAGAAAAAAAATCAAAATGGAAACAGGCTGTTTTCTTTGTTTTTTAGCCAGCTTGTTTGACCTTGACTGAAAACACGACAAGCGATTACTGCAAAACGTGAGAAGCGCACACTGCTGTACATTTCCCTTCTCCCAACCTTTGAAAAGATTTTAACTCTCAGCAAGGCAGACTATCAAACAGCCCTTATTTTAAGAAAAACAAAAATTGTATCAAAGTGTATACATTTCTGTCCAAGGCCATTTAAAAAATTCTTGTTGAGGAAGATCATATGAACAGGGGATTTGCATTCCACCTTCAAGTCTGCGTAAAGAGACTCACTATTTCAAAATCAAGCATTTATATACTTGTTGTGTTTGTGGCCTGAAGTACTTCAACCAAGTTGTCATATGTAATAATCACTACAGTTTCTTGGTGTTGTGTAACAAGATTGGACCTCCTTGATTGGACAGAGTGCCTTCTTTCTAAAGAAATAAGGTTTTCACATGAAGTCGCTGCCTTGTTGCCCCTTAATAATGAGTTAATCCGAATTGTTCGATGTTCTACCATCCATAGATTTACTCTTCCTTACTTTGTGGCAAATAAGTGTCTGTGTATCTTTCAGCAGTAGGGAGATTCTCCCGTTTGGGGGAAAACTTATGCAACATATCGTATAGGCTTGCCAGCCTAACAAAAACAAGGTTTAGAGAGAACGAACAGGGCCGGATCATTACCTTTGTGGGGGCACCTGGGCACAGACTACTCTAAGGCCCCCTTCGACTATAATTCTCAGCAGGACTATAGTGGCACAAGTCACGAAAGGAGGCAAACGTCCTCACCCCCCCCCCTCTCCACACACTAGTTTCGAGCGGCGCGTGAGCTAGAAAAGACGCGCAAGAGCGGAGCTCGAGCCGACTGTCTCGGTACCTGCTAAGGCCATGTTTGTGAGTGCACACTTGTGCACACTCACTCGAAATGATAGATTTCATTCTTACGTACATGTAAGCCTACAAAACGAAAATTAGCACATATGATCTCCACAAACTACCCAAATAATACAATAATGTAATTTTGTGGGGCCCCTTTTTTGTGGGGCCCCTGGGCACGTGTCCCTCTGGACCATGCTTAAATCCGGCCCTGAGAACCGTGACGAAGACCACCCAAAAACTTGCGAAGTTTTTCTCAAAAACGCCGACTAGAACCACAAATTATGTCATGGCTTTTCGGAAGCTATGACAGTACATCTACCGCTACGTTAGACCGATAAATTTTACAAGAGAGTTCCAAAACCCAATCGCCAAAGACAATATTCACAAAGAACTCGTAGAATTGTGGATAAAATAGACAATTTGCGGCGCCTTATCTGACTAATTTTTCTCCCGATCGGGAAAAAGTAGATTCTCCCACCAAACAACGGAATCTCAGAAATGGCTCCTAACAGGGAGAAATTTCACAAGATTGAGGGCAGGCCCGTAGTCAAGGGGACTGAGGGGGAGAAGCCCTTTCTGAAAATTTCTTCTCCCGTAGGGAAAGTTTCAAGTTGCCATTGACTTAATATATTTTGACACATTTGTCCTCCTGAAAAATTTTCTCCCCCTCCCGAAGCGTTTCGCCCCCTTCAGTACCTTGTCTGGCTACGGGCCTGAGAAAGCCTGAGCTACTAGTGAACTTGTAAAGAGGTTGAAGAGTGTCATGTAGCCTGTCACTTCATACCACAAATTTGGAGTATGTCCACTTCCTAATGACGCCCTTGCAATATTTTGACACGGTTAGTATCAACATTAAATTGGTATTTGGCATTTTATGTAAGCTACCTTTAGTACTTTATAGCAGCGTATCTCATCCGTTGGGACGCAGAACACCTTAAGGTGGGCCGCAAAATAGCCGTAGAAATGAAACGTCGGATAGGTCTCTAATTGTACCATAATTTTTAATAAGGATTATCTATTCCGAAACGAATGGAATATTAAAAGTATAAACTCGTCTCCTAAGGTTTAGTACAAGCGGTACTTCATTCACTTTTCAGATTGCGATAGAGGTGGTCATTGGCGTCCTCAGAAAAAAATCAGGAAGGGGCAAAACTTTCATTTAATTTTTTTACTCCCAAAAAGAGCTTAATTGCTAAATGTTGGTGCCTTTAACAGGGGTGTTGCCAGGAATTTGCCAGGCGCAAAACCTGTAGGCAAACTATCTAAGCATAACGCCACCATAGTTTGGCGCCAAGCGCCAAGAAAATGTTGACCGAAATGTCTCCTAGATCGCTGAAAATGGCACTTCCCAGGCCTTCTGAGTTGCATCTAATCATTGACTATGTTCTGGAAATTTTCCAGAGATATCATAAAAAGATGTTGATGTTTATTTTTCTTTTAAGTTTTTTTTTCAACTTTTTATTTTCCAGGGGGCAAGTGCCCTCTTTCCCCCTCCGGACGCCCATGAAAGTAGTCCTAGGGTAATTTCAATTATCAGAAGTGGGCCTTAGGCTCGCGTTACAAAAGGTTGAGACACCATGCTCTGTATAACGTATGGCACACGATGCTTTTGAATCAGAAGCCACTTGTCCAACACGTGAGTTACATTATGTGCTTATTTCCCTTGCATGTGGAAAGAAGTGAGCAAAGAGATCTGCACCTAGGTTTTTTTCTTCCTACTTTCAAACCCAACCTGCCCTAAAAGTAAATAAATACCGATAAATAAAATAAAAGGCAAGACTCTGCAGTGGCGTCGCCGGACTTTCAGAAGTAGGGGCACTGGAGGGGTAAGCGGTCAGCCGAAGTGGCACACCAAAATGAAGGACTGGAAGTCACTCTACTTATCTTAGTGATGCTCAGTGCTCCCCGGTAGGCGTTGGGTCCCCTGGCCCCTAGTTGAATCCAGGGACAATACTCGATTGGAGTCCAGGGGGTGCAACCTATGAGGAGGCTTTGGGGTATTTATAAATATGTGACCATTAGAATGAAGCATTTGACTATCTCCAAAATGTCATTGCAGTGCACTTAAACAGGCCACACAAATAGAAATCAAAATTTGACCATTGCGTTAGCCTTACTCTCACTAACGACTTAATGATGGTGGGGGTGGGGACAGCGCATGTTAATGTTTGCACTGAGCTTTAAATAAATCTACACATGTTGCTCATCAGGAATTAATATTGAGACAACTACCTTCCAAGTATGCCACTGGGGGAAGCCTTCAGATTGGAGCAACCAAGGTACATCTGACGGCTGCAGATCCGGGGCTTGCGGGGAAAATGTGGAAAAGGAAGACTGTTTGAATGCAGTTCAGTTGGTTTTGAGTGCCTCAAAATTATAACTATGACCCATATACGTTTTTTTCATATACCCAAAATCTCCTTGGGGAACAGCCAATCTTTGGGAGCACATGTCCCTGCCGCCACCCTTGGCGACGCCACTGGACCCCTGTCTTCCTCAATCTATCACTCGACCAACCAAACCTTCGTAATTGATACCGCGACTACTGAGATCTAGAAAAGGTTGACCGTGTGCTAAGGCTATCACGATGTGGGGCGGGCATAACTGTTACCCTTCCCCCAAATGACCTTCCAATAAACGTTACCCTTTCCTAAATTATTCCCTCCAAACATGGATCTAATACTTGGACGGTATCAGCTCCATGCTTCAACCCAATGAATACAAAGTGTAATGCCCTTTGCAAATAGGGCTAGACAAAAGGTTTTGCATTCGGTTGCCAGACGGAAAAGCACGTGACTACGATCTCTGGTCAACCTTCTTAGGCTAAATCATCCATATAGTTTGTTCCATTTGAATGATTCTTTTCCCACAATCTAAACAACTCTAGTCCCTGTGGCGCAATCGGATAGCGCATTGGACTTCTACTCAAGGAGGGATTCAAAGGTTGCGGGTTCGACTCCCGTCAGGGATATACCTTTTGGCGATGAACGCGACTCCCGACTTTGGATATTATATCCAATTTTATCTGGTCAAAGGATCGTTCGTTGGGGTATATCATGGTATCTGTCCCTGTAAGAACTG
This sequence comes from Holothuria glaberrima, assembly GCA_009936505.3. Lineage (NCBI taxonomy): Eukaryota > Metazoa > Echinodermata > Holothuroidea > Aspidochirotida > Holothuriidae > Holothuria > Holothuria glaberrima. Next base: position 5,366 of record WURT03016028.1, on the reverse strand, counting down.
CAACGCGGTTGAAACGCATTTTGGGAGTGTCCTAAAATGAGTTCTATAATCATTTGGCTGAAAAGCATTTTAAGAGGTTATATAGGAACAATGTTGATGTTAACTTTATTTTTTCTGTATGGTTTCACTAGGGAGAAAATGGCTTCTATAGTCTTTCACAAAATTTGGTATTTTTTTTTTTTTTTTTTGGTATTTGTAAATTTAACGTGTTGGAAATCTAGATGTATTCTGGTTTTTCCGAGGGCACTAAAATCTGATGCGCAGATGAGATCTGATATCATATACGAGACAAAGTTAAGACTAATGGCGGATCATATTAGATTTCCATCCTCAAGAATTTTTGATTGCATAAAGGAAAGTTCCTTTGTTAGAAAAAAATCAGGGACTTTTCTTTCAGCTATAATTTTCTGTCATTTCTTTTTCTAACTTCTGACGATGGAATTAAGCCTAATTACATAGTTACATATTGTACGTAAATTTTAAATAGTTTGTACAGAGTTCTTGTCTACTTGACGCGCAATAAACTGAGTATATAATCCACCAAAAATATATATCCAATTTTCATATGAATGTTAATTAAAAATTTCGGCCAAGAGCCTCTGCCTTCCTCACATCGCAATTTGTCCAGTATGCTGTGTGACATGTATGCTAGAAAATTCACATGATTCTCTCCTCCCAAAACAGTTTGAAAGCCTGCACTACAACTTTTACAAGTTCAAAAGCAAATAAAGTGTCATCTTTGGCAGCGCATGTGTTCCTATTGACAAACAATAATATGCCCATACTAACACTATATTGCGTATCATCCAGCTGTTGACAGTGACAGGTGTCACTGGAACCGATTCACACAGATGCCGCCAGCTTTATTGCTTCTGAATGACATCGTGATTGCTATGTAGGTTTAGAAAGGACCTTACCCCTTGGTATATTTTGTTTTTATACTTGCTCTTGACGTGTTAACCATGCAAAGTTATAAACCTCGGGAAAGCATGCACACTTCACCAATCACGAGACTTTCAAGGGAAACACTGCGTTGTAGCACGGAGCTGGAAGAGCTCCCTGGTTCTAGTACATAAAATTTTCATGTCTTTAAAATCATGCTTTATAGATACACAATGCATGCTAGGTAACTCAAAATAAGGTAACAAAAATTTCGTTTATTTTCTAGCAACAAGGTTCTCAGAGAAATAAGAAAAATATTCACTGCTTTTTGACTCATGAAACTGTTCACCCAAACTTTCAAAAGTTTGGAAAGAAAAGTTATTACCTGAGTGAAACTGGTGAAACTCAATGGCTTTGTAATGATAATATCTAAATATATATTTTTTTTGTTCGTGTCATGTGGCGTCAATAGGTGGGAGACAGAATGGACATACCCCCCCCCCCACATATACACTATTGATAGTGGAGGGGATTGTCTCCCCCCACTTTTTACCAATCGCCTATAACGAAAATAGTCGGCACAAGTTTGATTCCCTTCTTTGCAATATAGCTGATTCCAGAAATCAAGCTCGGAAATGTTTGAAAAATTGTAGGAAATACCTCAGATTACATCACAAATAATCTGAAATTAAAACAGGGCCCTGATCTCTCGCTTCTCGGGCTTCGAGACTCACACTTGAAGTACGTCTGTCAAGTCAAGTCCCCCACTTTTGAAGAACTGTTGACGATCTTGGTGCATTCTAAACACAGTATTTCCTATCAAGGTTGTTGTATTATAAAAGGCTACCAAGCTAATACTGAGCAAAACAAAAAACAGCTGTAAAACACGTTTTTCTTTTTAAACTACCTGTGTTTTCTCTCAATATGAATATAACATTTACCTTGCTGGGAATACTTGACATCAAAGAAATATACAGCCATTCACAAATTTACATATTCCCAGTTCATCCCAAAACGCTTTTAGAACACCAAATGTCTGTAACATCTTTACTTGCTAAATGTAGCCATAGAGGCAGTGAGGGGAAATTCTGGGCTATGCCCTTCACAGATGGATATTGTTTCCATTTTTTCCAAATCTAGTGTTTCAATGATGACCCCCTATGACAAATTTAAAAGCAGATTCAACCTCTGTGCCACCCCTTTCCCTCCTCTGGCTCCCAACAAAAGATCTGGCCCTCATTTACGATTAGAAATGCACACAGTTAATAATATATCATATTTCTGCACAAATATTTCCCAAGCCCCAATTTTCCCACTTTGATCTAAAGGAGCTACATCCCATGATGGGAACTTATCTACCTCTCAGCCATCTTACCTTTACATCATAGGTCTGTCTTGCATGGCCCCTTTCTAAACTTCACAAAGAATACTTTCTCTAAGTGCCCCCTCCACTCTGTGGGAAGAGCCAAAGGGCAAAAACCAACCTATACTGCCAAAGGAGTTCTGCTCCCCCAAAGGAGCTACGTCCCCAAGGGGTACAAACACTTCATATTGTGGACTACCCTCTTGACCTTCATACCTCTACAAAATGCCATTAAATTGGTCTGTCAAACAAAACACTAATGTTCTTTTTGAACAAACTTTTACTAGTCCAATACAGATGCAACTAATTCAAGTCTTGTTAAGTATTTAACAGTGTAAAATATTTGCTATTTACAACTTTACATCAAGGTGACAAAAAAGCACAGTAGATGCCAATAACTAGCATCACTGTTATCAAGAAAGAATGTTCTTTAATTAAAAAGTTCTGATCATACTTGTTTCAATTAAACTATATAAAAATAATTTCATCCTCCCTGGCTCAGAATGAATAAGAAACTAAATGAATATTCAACATATCACTATGACACCAATTAGAATAACAATCAAAAGTAGATGAATAAACTGTTACCTCAAGGTTTATTATCATATATATGCATAATCCTATATTATATGTCATGGGTCTTTTGCAGGCTTGATCATTACCCGAAACAAGATGATATTATTTACAGTAAATATCAAACATATCTGGCAGAGACATAAGAACAGCAGCCACCAGACTGAGCAAGCAAGCATGCAAACACTTTCTTATAACTTCAGTAGTGTTTGGTTAAGTGCCATTAGTTTCAGACTTTCTGAGAGCTACAACAGGAGGGGGGGGTGGCTGCATCCCACAACTTCTGTGCCTGAAAACAAAAAACCTTAAATATCCTAAACTGAGAACTGAAAATTGGCTGTGAATATCTAACAAGCCAACTTGATATATACAAACTCCATGGCTGGTTAGGCAATGTTCCTCACAGGATATGTACTTTGAATCATCACTCTATCAAAGGTATGAAAAGTATAAATTTTTTGAATGAGCGATCATCCACTTTTCAGCCCCTCAATGAATCTGTATCAAGGTGAACTAGTGGTTGATGGTCTGACTAATGATGTGAAGCTCAAATTACCCTAACCTGATAAAATTCTGACAAAAGTGTCTTCCAATTCAGATCAATGACCTAGAAGTCTTTTCAAATGGCTCTCTACCATCAATGACTACATACTGAAGTCTAGGTTGCCAGCAAATTAAGGGCAGGGGCAAGGGGATAGGGGTGGGGAAGTTGTGGAGGAGCCACCACATCTCTTCAATAAACATTTTGAACATCCCCCACTGTAAATTTGTAATTGGTCATTCATCATAGGTTATTTTCTATTGCGTATGGCTAGTCTTGGGAGTAGCTTCCAAAGTTAGTCTCAATGGGATGAAGTTGACAATTACTGCTCTGCATTATGACTGCAGGAGATTCTTCTAAATTCTCCAATACTATTCACTGATCAAGATACCGGCACCCTATTATCCTTGGCCCATTTCTTCATGACTCTGATGATATATTCCACCTGGGGGTTCCCTGTATTGCGGAGAATCTGTAGGATGTCCCGAAGGGTCTCCCTGCAAGGATGGAGAGAAGGAACATGACATTCTACTAGCAAACCATTGAAAGAGAAAACTTTATTGATCAATACTGATTTAATTACACCAATATAGAAGACTTCATGACCTGAACTGATTGCTAGGTGCATCCAACTTTACTTCTAAAACTGATCACAATACAACCAGTGCTTATGGCTGAGTGGATAAAAATGATGAAGCTTAGCAACCAGGAGGTTCTGGGTGCAAACCCTAGACAGGTCAATGTAAGGTAGGTTTTTATCCTGAAGCTGGAGAAATCCATGATTTTCCCATTTCAACTGGCCTTACAACAGAAATCAAATATGATCTAAATTGTTGAGTTGGTTGCCACCCGACGTGAAATCGTAATTTATAAACCACAGGCTTCTCCACATTCCTGGTCACTTAGCTTCATTAAAAAACTGCCCTTCAAGGCCTTAATGACCTCATGTCTCAAGTTCCTGGGTGGACACTTCCTGCCGACAATTTCCACCTAGACAATTCCCCCCTGAACAATCCCCCAGGACAGTTTTCCCCTGGAAAATTCCCACTCAAACAATTCCCACCCTAGACAGTATCCCCTTGGACAATTCAAACCCAAAATATTTACCCTCAGACAAAACTTCCACCATCAGAAAATTTGGCAAAGTCCAAGGTGTAAAATTGTCTAGAGTAGAAACACTGCAGGTGATAATTGTCCAGCAACCCCCTGGTTTATTTACAACATAACATCCATGATTTTGAGCTGATTACTAAACCTGATGTTACAAAATTACAAAATAACCTCAGGCGTATGTGCAACAAACTTAAGTATACTGTGGCGTTACAATCCATATTGAGTATGTACCCTGCAGCATTCAAAACACATAGGGGAAATGGGTGTATCACCTGAAATGTACAGAAGTCAAAGTTGTAATCAGAAAAATGCTGGAGGCATAAAAACTGCCAAATGATGTAAATATCTCCCCTCCCCTCCTATGGGAGGGGTTTTTTGGCATGGGCCACTTTTTCTTGAATTTATGCTTAAACACTGTTGTAGTATCCAGCAGGGACAAATTCAGAGTTTGCAGAAAGGAAATAATTCTTGAGGTCAAAGCTCACACATGAGAGCTCTAACAGTGTCTGCACATCAGGCAGTGACATCAAAGGCATGTCCAGAATACAGGGTTGGAGTCGAGTCCATACAACTCGAGTCCGAGCCAAGTCCGAGTCCAGAAGGGTCCGAATCCGAGTCAAGTCCAAGTCCAGAACTCCTCGAGTCCAAGCCGAGTCCGAGTCCACTACGGCCGAGTCCGAGTCCAACTGCACTGTCAAACAGGCTCTTTCGATGGAGTTTCGGGAAGGCTGCATGGCCTGGGGAAGGGGGGGAGCTCACAACCTCTAACCAGTTAACATTCCCATATAGGATCTCTAAGGGGAACCATATGGGCCAGCATATGATTTTGCACCTAAGATTCATAGGGGGCCCATTTGGGCCAGCCCATAAGACCCATGTAGGGCCCATGTGGGC
>WURT03016017.1:5866-16098 GCA_009936505.3 Holothuria glaberrima | reverse complement strand
AAATTACTGCAATTTTTTGACATTTCTTACAGAAGAGACGAATAACGGGTTTTCGTGCTTCGAAAGTGGGGGGGGGGGGGCTAAAGCATGCTTCAGCCCCCCACAAATTTCGCTGGGGGCTGTCTCCCCCAGCCCCCGCTTCCTACGCCTTTCTTTTATTGTGTACAGGAGTGGCGCTTGATGGGGGTGCAGCGGGACATGGACCACTGTCTCCCCGACGGTTTAACTGTTTTACTGTTAAGAGGGCAATTCAATTTCTTCGAAAGAATCTCACATTTTCGGCCCGCTTTGCGCGCTTTAAATTTACTTAATTATTCCGTTCTATGTAGCTCAATAGGGCAAGTCTTTTCATCTTAAAAAGTGACATACTGATAGCATACACTCATGTAAAGGTCGGTAAATGATCCCATATCACATAGCCTAGTTAATGCTCTCTTGCGTCGGTATACGGTAAGGGACTCGTGGACAAAAGTTTGGTGTTTCATTGGGCAGACGGGATGGGTTCGATGCAAGGTATGCTATCCCCGATAGGACCCAACCGCGCGAAAGTTCAATCTGTTTGTGCTCTAAAGGAGTGGAGATTTGTTTGTGTGTGTGTGTGTGTGTGTGTGTGTGTGTGGTTATAGGCCTACTCAAAAATTTTCCCGCGCCTTGCAATTACACAATTCAGATGCCCGAGAAAACACTTAGTCACCACCTAACGTGGCGCTTCAAACATGAACGGATAGTATGCAAAACGTGCCCTACAATGGCATGGTAAAGTGCAAAGGACGTTCTCCTAGTACCCTCCACAACCCTCCCCACCCGTCTGATCTGTCCGGGCTTCCTCTGATTGTGTAACTGGATAAACCTTATAAATCTGATGTCTACGTTATGTTTACCACTCAAACAACATAGAAAAAGAACTTATCTTGTGTAGGGTGTGTATATCTTGTAGGGGAGATAAGTAACTAAAATGATTCTTTTCATAGTAAGTGCACAATTTGTACTACTTCCCGCATGCATACATAAGTGTACACTGCTCTTAGCAATGACAGAATGATCTTTTCTTCAAAATGTGCTGTTCTTGCGTCATACAAATGATTCTTGTCTACAAAGATGAATTATTCTCTCTCAGTGATATGAATTTGGTAAAAATAGTGAACAGTAGGTACTGTAAGCTTTATTTTGCAAAACTAACACCGCACATTTGTGTACGTGATTGTGACCGAGTGGAGCCGCAAATAGGATTCTGGGACAGAGAGAAAACGTGACTTTTAAGTTACCGCACTGGGCAAATGATATTGGTTTGAGGATTAATAGCCATGGGTCGAAAATTTACGACAACCTATCCCGTCGAGATTTTGACTTTGGAAAAAATGTGGCTCAATGACTGACATCATATTATTCAATTGCTGAGAAATTGGCAGAAGAGAATGATAGCTGAAAGACAGACACTCATCACCCCAAAATATAGTTTTGGTGGTTGGGACATACACTTGTCACCCCCAAAGTATGTTTTCAGTGTTGAGGTATCAAAATTCTCAGTTGGTTACTGCTCATTGATTGACATCAGAGTTTGAAAATTCAAATTATGTAGATTAGCTCAGCTCACATTTCACACAATGCAGAGAGGGTGCATGGATTACACATGATTACAGCATTGAATGCTTACCAGGGCATGGTCTTAAGCAATAAAATTAGTTTGTGTCTGCGTAAAGAGGAACTTTATATGCAGTTATATGAGGAACAACAAGTTCCATGCAAAGTTGGGAGAATTGGAAATGTCAGCGGGATGACGAGAATAGCCCTTTAGGTCGGTTTAAGGTTGTATCGATGCTCACAGGAAATTATACGTTACTTGCTGATTTACATCAAACAATTTGCTATGGATCTCACTTGCACACATTTTGCATAGGAAAAACAAATAAACTCTCGGCATCGTAGCTTTCGTGGACGTACTGCATACACTACATATATATACATATATATATATATATATATATATAAAACCTTTGCACATTCAAGTTTCTGCCAGGCTGCCACTGTAGTTCTGCAGCTTGTGACAGCTTAAAAAACAACTGAATGAAGAGGAGTTGATAAAATTTATCATCGTGGATTATTTAAGGGTGTGTGGACATGTAAGCGTCACACCTGTCTTTTAATGTGGGCTAAGAGCATTATAAAAATGTTTCAAATCTGCGATTTCCATTAAAATCCATTTAATATTGAATATTTTACAAAGCAATTACTATTTTGCCCTTATATCACGAACAAACATGAGCTACAATACTCCACATTATAATTTTGAATAGCTAAAAAGATCTCAGAAATCGTAAAACGTACTTTGAAAGGTGTGTCTGTAGAAAGGGTAAAAGATATTTAAATAATTCCAAAGGAGTTTTCACCGTGGGATGTTTATCAACTAATGTTGAGTATAGAAAACAAGTGTGTTTGATTACATACCTTTCAATACATGATAAAAGTGATAGGCGTACGAGGCGAGGGCCGGTGCGTAAGCCAACCCCTCCCTCATTCGGGCAAGATTATTGTTTTTTCGGGGCAAATATCGATTTAAACTTGTAATTTCTTCCAACCATTAAGTCATTACAAAGGCTGTAATGAAACATTAACGTGGAAATCAAATAGTGGGACGCTGGTACATTTTAAAGATTTCAGAAGAATTTGCAGAGAAAGTTTACTGCTTTTAGTTCCTTGGAATGCTTTCAAGCAAGACTGAGAAGAATAAAACATAAAAGACAGGCCAACCACACACCCCGCTACCTCACCCCGATAAATACGAAGCAGAGTGCGACAAGTGCATTTGTTTCAAAGTCCCCAGTAGGGGGTCGCCGCATTAAATCGATGAAAAACCAAAAGTAGACCTGCAAGCTGCCCGGGGAAGAAAAAAGATGCCCGGAGACTTTTACCCTCTGAAAATGGAACACTGGAAATACTGACATTTCTTGTCTAAAGTATGACAGTCACAGGAAAAATGTCTAGATGGAATTTACAAAGTCTATAAAGTGCCACCTTCCAGTCATCTGAGAGGTCCTTCTAAACAGAAATTTCATTGTTATTTTATGATATTCACCCCCACCGCCACCCCTCCCTCCCCCGGATACCGTCGGGGAGCGGGACGAAGAACAATCCCAAGGTGTTGAGAAGTCACCTGTAGGCGTTTATGTTGTCTACAGCCTTTCCTAGACTTACTCTAAACATCGCATTTATAAAGGCAGGGGGTCAACAGACCTTACGCTGACAAAATTTAGTTTATCTGTACGATGGATTGGAATCGCGTTGGTCTTTTAAATATCAGGAAAGCAACGAATACCTCGATATCGACTTTCATTGTATCCAACCTACTTTTAAAAAGTGTTCTCTAGGAAACCACCAAAACATCTTAAATAATAAGTTGACTCTTCAGTGACGGTTATTTTATTTCCTATAAAGATATCAATCAACTTAATTGCTCTTGTCTTTCAAGATCGATACACATTTGAATCAAAATATCAAAGAAATTTACCTCACTCAGCCTTGCATAATATCATTCGTAGCTGGAATACGATTATGCATGTGTGCAGAATATGTGTAGATATAGAGACTGAGATGCGGAAACTTTTAAGTAAACTTGGAACTTTTCTTACGCTACAATAGGTCGTTTCCTAAACTGAATGTATAAATATGGACAGAAAATCAATCTGTGGATATACTGCCTCTTTTCCATCCCTGCTGGACAGAAATATGTTACAGCGACTCGATATCATCTCAAACTTACATACTGGGCAGTAGTCTGACGGGGCAGTAGTCTGACGGAGCAGTAGTCTGACGCGGCAGTAGTCTGACGGAGCAGTAGTCTGACGGGGCAGTAGTCTGGGAGGAGCGGAGCTGCCCCCCCCCCCTCTTCCCTCCGAGACTCCCAATTGGTAAATGAGATTTGGGATTTTTTGAGGACAGAATACTGAAACGCTGAAATTTTCTCTGTCCTAAGGCTGAAAATCCGAAAAATCGTATGTCAGGGTCCCTTGTGTCCTAATTTTTCCCGGGGGATTATTTCTGTTACCGGTACTCTGCCACGGCATGCTTTTTTAAATATAGACCATGATTACCTTTACATATTAGGTAAACTTTCAGTTGAAATCAAATCTACTCTTTCTTTTCTTGAAACCTAAATTGGGTCTAAAGCACGAAATCTAAACGTAGAGGATGTTTAGATGCTAAACACAAGGTCTAAAATGTGCCTACCTTCTCCCCCCCCTCATCTACCCGGCATTTCGTCCAATCATTTTCTGCAAGGCCTATGCTACGGCTACGCGTAACCGACGGTGGCTACCAGCCTAGCAGTGTTGCCATGCCACAGCCGAAAAATTAATAAATAAGTAGAATTTCTAATCATATAAACATTTCAAAGCTTTACAGGGATATCACCGTATCAGATCTAGAGGACGAAAAATTAAAAGAACAGAGGTGTCATCTCTCTCTTTAGGCAACATTCCTTTCAATTAAACTCAACCAAAATTTAAAAAAATCACTGAACAATGAATATTCTTGAACATGTGAACTGTTCAACGCTAATACCAAGCGTTACCAAAGATAGCACCATTTTACATCTAAGCCACTTCACACAGCCAAAATTTCTCAAGGACTAGGGGTGTCGTCCCCTCCTTTAAGCAGGGAGTTGCTATTTAAATAGCAGCTCCCTGCTTTAAGACAGCACCTTTGCTTTAAGCCCGGCCAAAAATAGGAAAAATCACTGAATAATGACAATTCTAAAGATAAAATCAGTGCGATGCTTTGCCAAAGATAGCACCATTACATTTAACCCCTCCCCGCAACACCCTCCCACAGGATGACACCCTTGCACAGGTGAAAAAGAACGGGCACGATTGGGTGTCCACTATAGACACGTCACTTAGTGCTCCACAGTGTCATGAGCTGTCCCGTGGCGATTTCGCCCAGGCTACATCACTGACAAACGAAGTACGCCAGAATTCAAATTGGTCAGAAACAACATTTCAAGCATAGGCGTACGAGGCGGGGGGCAGGCTGCCCCCCACCCCCCAAATTTTCTGAGGTCGAAACTTCGGGCAAAAAAAGACCAAACTTTGGGCACAGAGTAGGTGAAATTTTGGCAGAGATGAAGAAAAAGTGAAAAAATTGCCCAAATTTCTACCGATTTCGCGAGTTATTGATCGAATTCCCGAAAAGAGTGCAAAAGATTTTCGCGCGCTTCGCGCGCGTGTAGTTATTTGCCTGTATCACCTCCATCAGACTTTCGAAAAGGCTCTGACATGCACAGTCCTAATCACTTCCATATACAAATTTCATAGGATATGAATACACTTGCTAATGTTATATGTAGTCTAACAATTTACTGTTCATTTACTTCGCGCAGTGTGGTTCTGATTTACCCCAAGAACAAAGTAAAAAATTCACTTAAACAAGCAAAATGAAAAGATTTCCTAAAAAAGTAGAAATTCTTGGAAACAAATCCAACTCAAATTTAGCAATAAATGTAGTACCATTTTGCATCCATCCCACCTTACGTGAGCAAAAATTTTCCAAAGGGGAGGGGGACACCCCTCAGACCCCTCTCCCAGGACGGCGATTCGCATATGGCTTTGGAGATGGATTCACGTCCTTGACTTTGGGCAACTTTTTTGAGATTCGGGCAAAAATTTTCTGCCCCCCCAAAAAATGGAAGAGCCCCGTACGCCTATGATTTCAAGAGCCTTTTAGTGGCCCCTACTTAACATACAAGTACAAAAAGCATTTTGAAGGGCTCCTCTCTCTTAATTGGGGCCATCACAAGAGACAGACTGACCCAAAAGGAAACCGGAAAATTCCCCGGACTCACCTTTAGCGGTGGCCTGGAAGCTTAGCTTTGAAAAGAAATTTACCCTGCTGTTTGAAGTCGAAACATACATTATCAGTGTTTTTCATTCCATTGATGCGCTCAAGGGCGGTGATTTATTCTCAATATTGGTGGGAGGGGGCATGATCACATTTCCAAATAATTTTGTGTGGGAAAAATTAAAGTCAATGAGCGAATTCTCAAATATTGGATGAACATTTCCCCCTGTTCCCCTGGGATCGCCGCCCATGGATATGTGAACTAATTTTTCATGGATAAATACAAAAGATTGCATTGTGTCGAACCAGACCTAGCCAGATACTGATATGAATGTATGAAGCGACTTGCCGTCGTTCTGTAGCTTCAACCAAAGTTATCCTCAGCCTTGTGATTGACCTTGATCAGGAGATGTTATTGCCTGCTTAGGAGGCTGTACGTCATCATGTTTTTGGTCTACTATATCCCTTGATATTGGATGAGCAAACTGAATGCGTTTGACGGGGAACAAGCGTTCATGACAAACACATGATTTCTACCGCAAAAGGAAGCAGACTCCTTTTGGCGGGTTTCTTACGAGGCAGTACCCAGAAATTTTACGACAGAGGACAACAGGCAAACAGAGCGCCACCGTTAGTTGGCGTTTTGTGTAACGAGAAAAATTGCCCAAAAATTCTTCCCAGTTGCACTTTCCGTGCCTTTCAAGATCCATACAAACAATATTTTATTTTATTTTATTGGAAGTTTACACAGATTAATTTAGTGAGGAAAATGTAGAGAGGAAAATGTATTTTGAAAATTTCGTAGGGGGGGGGGAGGGACAATTGAGTACGGCCATCATTTCCTAAACCCTACCCACCCCTGCTAGTACACCGAATGTGGAGCCTGACGTATGTGATAAATACACCCTTAAGGGGAACACCATCGGACGCTTTGCTGTACTCCTGACGTTCTGAGTAGTTCAATAGAAGAACGGAAGAGGGCGCACTGGTACGTAGGCTTCTGAGCCGATATGTGGTGGACGGAAACGAACTTTAGTCTTGAACAAGACTAAGCTGTACCGTGCTTAAGAAAATGTTAAATTAAATGGGTTCAAAGGGGGGGCGATCACAATTTCGCGGTGTAGCGCAGAGCCGTTGTGGCCCCTCTAAGTAATTCCTCATGTTTAACTTTTTAAAAGCGCCCCCAGCGCAGCATCCCGTGTGATCCCCCTTCACCATTGGCCGTGTAGAATTGGTCATGTCTGCATTACGGGACTACTTTCAAGAGGTGTGCAGGCGGGAGATGGGGGAGTAATAAACCTGCAGATAATTTACGTACAACAAGCTTGCAAACTAACGTATATTCAATGTGATTGTGCATACTGCTAATTGCCGTACTACATCCTATAACGCCATTGCCCTAAGCAAGTCAACATGTCGCAAAGATAAGTTTTCATATGGACCCATGTACTTTTCCTAGCACTGGGTCCTGGCTGCGCTACATATATATTTTTGCATTGCAGCTTCATGAAACGTAGGTTTTTATAAGCAAAAAATCTTCATTTATCAATATTTGACCTCTCACTTTCCTTGGGATTTCTAGCAGATTGGGCTTTTCATGTCCACTGGAGGTGACAAATACAAGCCTTACAGCCCTTACCCATCGTTGCAAAATTATAGCAAACACGACAGAAAGTTGCTATGGTTATGTCATGGTTAACTACTATAGTTTTTTTTTGTAAAGTGCCAGTAATACAATGGTACTCATGGTACAGTGCAATGGTAGTTTTTCGTAGGTTAGACTGTGCATAAATAGCCAGTCATATGTTTTGGATTTAAATGCTTATATGTTAGTTACATATGTTAGTTTGCAATATCGATTTTTATGAGAACACACTTATGCATGAATAAAAGGATTACGTGACTACTGCAATAATCGTTAAATTTGGAAACAATCTGTTAGTTACCGCTGTATTGTAATAAGTCTAGTGAGAATACTGTCTTTGAACTTAAAAAATCAATATGAACTCCAGTGAAGATTATCTTTTTAATATCTTGGACGCATGTCTGTCAATATAGCTACAATTTATGACTTTCGCCCTCTGTACTGGACATTTATATTACTATTTTCGGAGACGGGGAAAAAAGAGTTTTTTTTATAATTAGGAGGATGTCTGCCTGATGTGAGTGTTTTTTTTCCTTGAAAGTGAAATTAAAATATGCTGTCGAAAATTAATACCGGCATCACGGCTTTATTCTCTACGATTGAGAGAAGCTTTTTCTCTCCGAAACATCCGTAAGGATGGAAGGCTTTAGGTGTCTTTAGGTGTTTTTACATGCAATCTGGTGCCACATTTATGCTAACTTTTGAAGAAAAATTTGTCTTACAAAATTTACGTATTTTTAGGAACTAAAAGAAAATTGCCATCAGCGAGGGGGCCCATGGAGGGACACTCCTCCCCTTTGAAAGTTTTTGAAAATTTGGGTGACCTTACATACAATCTAAAGCCACATATGCTACCCTTTGAAGTAAAATTTGTGTTACAAAATTTGCTTATTTTTAGGAACTAAAACGAAAAGGGCATCAGTGATCGCCCGCCTAGGGGAGGGCGTCTAAGGGGAGGGGTTCCCCTCACTTTTGAATATTTTTGAAAAATTAGGTGTCCATACATGCAACCTGGTGCCACTTTATGCTATACCTTTTGAAGTAAAATTTGTGTTACAAATTTTACGTATTTTTAGGAACTAAAGAAAATTGGCATCAATGAGAGGCCCATGGAGGGACACCCCCTTCTCTTTGAATATTTTTGAAAAAATTGGTGTCTTTACATGCGATCTGGTGCCACATATGCTATCTTTTGAATTAAAATTTATGTGACAATATTTGCGTGTTTTTAGGATCTACAAAAAAAATTGGCATCCGTGAGGGGGAGGGCATGACCCAATCCCCCCGCTGCGTACGCCACTGGTATCCACCTTGAATGTCAATTCCCGCCAAAAATTTCAACACCTCCGTTTTACTGCCACTTTGAAGAAAAGATCACAAAACACCTATAATACCCTACCAGAACTCTACAAAAATGCATGATTTGTGTTTAGAGTTTCTTTACTTGTCTACCTTAGGTTTCTACATTCATTCTTAGATGACATATTTTATAGGAAACGAATTTTTTGGGGGCCAAAATTATCTGACTTTGGCAGTGAATATGAAAGTTGGCAAAGTCTGAGTCGTAAGGTGTGAACATGCACACAAAAACATGTAACTGCATATACATAAATGTTTGATCTTGCTCTCCGGTACTCTTTCCCAATTGTGCATCGCTTGAACTAATTACTCTTTTTACATGACAGAAAATTTATGGGATGAACAGATTTTTGCCGTTTGAGTAGGTCTGAGTAAAAACAGCAGCCTTGGAATATACTCAATAGTTTGCAAAAGGAAAAATAAAAATACAGCTCAGAGTAAAATTATTTAGAGTTAATTATGTGAACCGTAAAAACTGAACGACGCAATTAAATAACAGAGATACGCTGAAGACAAGCTGAAATTTTTGGCCAATTCCGGAAAAGTAATGTTTGTTTGTACATAGGAAAATATCGTGTGTCGATGTAAAATTGTAAATTTTCAGGTGATCTTTCTGAAACCTTTAACACCTAGTGAAAAAATTATCAAAAGAAAATGTAGATTTGCATCTGTCCCTTTCAAGTAAACCGTACATGATCATCTGATCATCTTGAGTCCTTTCTACTTAGAACCTTCTCTATGAATACGCTCCGTAAACTACCAGTTCTTCATTCAATACATATTGTTGTTGGAACCAGCCACTTTTGACCAGTACGGTCTCATCGAATGCGTAAATCACCCTTTCATCACTCAGCCTGAGATAACGTTTAGTCACAATAGCGACAGGGATCTGGAATGCACCGTTATAATCAAGAGATCCATCCTATTGTCTTGAGTAAACAATGTCTGCTGACTGTGTGCATTGCCATGGTCTGAATCTGTATTTGATTAGCTTAATTTAGACGCAAACAATATGTACGGGAGAAGTGAGAGAACATTTCTCCCATCCCGTATTTTGCAGGTAGAAATATATCCATACTAAAAGTATGATAACAGTTACTGGATTTTAGTGTTTCCTGTGGTAACTTTTTGCCATTCTAAATTCTAAGACACAGTTAGTAGTGAAATTTGGAAGAAAAGTTCAATCTGAAAATTATTGGGGACTTCAGATCTCAGCCCCCCCCCCGGCCCCGTCCTCTGCCCCTCTGCTCCGACGGCCCTCAGTGTAGTTAACAACTGTAATGGTCTTTTAGACTTTTAGACTTTTTGACAAACAAAAAGGTGAGACAAGTAAAGTGAAAAAAAGTATTTGTATATGCTCAATGGTACTTTACCGATAACACTGATTTAAACAGCT
>WURT03016006.1:0-16098 GCA_009936505.3 Holothuria glaberrima | reverse complement strand
AGGAAAATTATGATACAATTGCTCGAGTCATTTCCTTTTTGAAAATTAGTGACTCGAGTCATGACTCGTTACAACACAGGTTCTGTGGACCATTTTATTACACATTATGCCACCACTTTGGAGTCAAGAGTGGTAAGGAATTGTAAACCAAAGAAACCATCACATTGAAGGTTAAATTTGAAAGATTTGACTTCCAAGAAGATCCTAATTAGTCTGTCCTATTGACAGGACACCCATAACCATGATTTGTATGGCCTTATTGCCATGTTGTTTGTGGAAGATTTTTTTGTAGATATGGGGATGGCAATGCAGCTGCCTTAAAAATATTCTGTACTTCAGTATTTGGCTTAAAACTGTCTTGTGGACATATGGTGTAGCCATTCAGGGAAGAGATAATATTTGGTTGAGGGTTCTTTCTGCCCTTTACCATTTCTCCCATTTCTTTTTGTGTAGATTAAATGATAAAATCAACTATCTTTTTAAGCAGGCTAAATGCTAGAATTAAAAGTATAATATGAAGTTTTCTCAAAACAAAAAATACTTAATAGCTCCAAGCTACTACAAGTATACGTTGCAATTCTTTACTGGAAAAGCGATACTGTATGTGCATTCAGCCTTCTTAAGCTAGTATCTCACGAAGACAAATTCCTACGTTTATTTTTGTGACTATTGCGTTTTTGAAATCGCGAATAGTGGCAAAAATAAACGTACGAATTAAGTATGTCTCATGTGAAGACAGGAATGCCAAAGCTATGCCAAACAGTCGCAAAATATTAGCACTAACTTAGTACTAAGTTATCACGAATGTCGTGAGAAACAAGGACCCAGGAAGGATTCTCAAAAAACGTGCGACGTTAGTGCTACATTAATGAAACTGTGTTGCTAACACTTTGCTTACATGTGGCGTTCAACTTCCGCAAAACAGTGGCAGAAAATTCTGAACTTGTTCAAAATTGCTTGCGATGATTTGGCAACACCTGTGAATTCAGAGGACAGTTGCACTACTGTTTTACTGATATTTGACGAATTTACAAAGAAATGTAACAATTTTCAAGAGCATGGGCATTAACTGGTGGGAGGATGGGGTAGATTTGTCATCCCACTTTTGAAAATGGGGGATACCACACCACCCCCCACACTTTTTTTCCAGAACCCTAACAAAATAGTAGGCACACGTTTAAAACCATATCTTACAATATCTGATTTAATGAAAAGAAACTTGATTATGGTGGAAATTTACAGTAAGGTATGTGCCCCCTTCCTTTCATCTCACTGTTGCAGAACTAAGTAGCTGTTACCCAGATTTCCCCGATACTACAAATCCCAGATTTCTAACCCTTTTTTCAGGGTGTAAATTTCTGTTTCATTAGGTGAGCACTCAGATAATATCTCCCTGGCCCAGTGGACTACAAAATTGTAGATATGGTGCCAGGAGATTCTCTACTGGAAGCTTTACATGATATTTTGCTGCTAATATGCTAATAAAATGAGTGTGGAATTGTGCTCCTGTTATCTCAATGTGGACAGTCAATGAGCAGTGTGGTCAGTAGGACATGTTAGCATTATTTAAACTTGATTAAATTGACTATGAAGGTGCTATATGGAAAATATCAGGCTAGTTTTCCTCATGAATTCATATGTGGATGTGAAATGAATTCTTATCTTTTTGTTGTTTAGCAAGTGTATCCATAAATCTGTGAATATTTCTGTTCTAGTGTGTTATTTTACATTCTGTTTCTTTCCTATCTTACTTGTTGTCAAGGTTTATCCAAGGACCATTCTTGAAAAAGTGTTACCATAATACGCGTCTTCAGTAAAACCATCTTTAATAGTCCCACAGTATTGAGTACCGTGTGGTAAAATCTTTTATAATATAAAATTTATTTGTGGGAAAGTGTTATAAAGAGTTGATATGTTAAGTTTAATGCCTTCTTCTCACCAATTAAAGATATTTTAATAAGTGCTGTCTGAATGGCTTAAAGTTGTAGGCAAAGGTATTATCAGCAGTGGGTCTGACTTTTCAGGACTGAAGCAGAGAAGGAAAAGTAAGGTTATTTAATTATGCAACTATGCTTATGAGCACCAGTGTGTTAGATCTCTGATTTTAAGAATTTTTGGAGTTTGTAATTATTTGGGAGTTAGCATGGTAGAAGGAACAAATGCTGAGGTGTTGGCAAAGCAAAGAAGGGAAAATAGTAGGCCTGAAACCAGACAAGGTACTGAAGGGGCAAGATGTACTAAAATGCATTAACTCAGAAGGCAAAAGAAGTTTTTTCATTTTCTAGGAGAGCATCAACCCTGGCCACCCTTGGCTATGGGCTTGAAAAAGAAGTGCAAAGAGGGGTGAAAAGATGGTAGAGAGAAAGGCTACATGGAGGGCATGTAGATATATGTAGGTTAGGGGACAAAGGTGCCCATACAAGGGTGTGGAGGAAGGGAAAGTTACTAAGTGTAAGAAACCCTTGGTTGAAACAGCATGATTTATAGTTCATGGAATAATGTGCAAACTCCAGCCTCAACATTGTCTAAAGGCCTATTTACAGTACATGATGCATCCTTGATTACACATCCAGCTGTCATAGTTAATTCTTGTTTCTGCAAAATGAGCTTGCGAATTAGCCATGGTTGATCAATGGTTTATGCATACTTTTGTGTTCAGAAATGCTGTGTCGTGTGAAAACAAAATTAAGCATGAATGACTGACCTATTCTCACTTACCTGATGGTTATGATCTTGAGTGCTACTTACTTCGTGGTATTTGGAAATTAGAACACGTCTTGGAACATACATTATCATACTTTATCAAAAGGTACAGTTCACACCTTGTCTTTCTGACTGAATGATACAAGGAAGAACAGCTTCACATAAATAGGCCATTAGTGCTGCCAGGTGACATTTTATAGATATTGACCGGAAAAGCTATCCAAGTGGTTCCTTTTTTTCCGTAGGGTTTTTAATTACATGACAGTCCTTTTATCTCAATACCTTTCTCCCCCCCCCCTCCCCTCCGAAATACCAATATGGACTACTCTCCCCATACTCCTGCAGGGTCACTGCTTTCTTGTATTTCTGAAACATGTCATTAGAACAATTGATATGATGATTTATCACTTGTTTGGAATGCTGCCATGATAACCGCACTAAATATAAAATGCTGCTACGGCAACTAATTTTGATAATAAATAAATGTATGTTGCCATGGCAGTTGGTTGTCCATTGCCTCGTTAATACTGCAGTTCGTTCCATAACGCAGTTCATTTTCTACATTGTCATTGTTTTTCAAGGAACAGACTATTGCAGTAGATTTTCGAGTACAGCATTTTAAGTTTAACTTGTATGTCTCATTTGTTGAGATTTTGCTGCAAGTAGATCATAAATTTTTCAGGAGAAAAGAAGCATATTTACTTATATGAAGAAGATATTTTAATAATTTGGTAGCAGTCTCTAAATGAATTTTTAATTTGTTTTTCAAAGTTTATATGTATTTGCCGCAAATTTTTATCACAATGAATCACTGTTTCTTGTATATTAATTAAATACTATCATGAATTACAAGTCGTGGTACTAAAACTGAATCTATTTACACACAGACTGTTGCTGTACATAATGCAGAGGGCAAAATTGTGAAAAAATTGTATGGAGAAAGGAGCATCTCATTTCTTCTATCTTTGCCAAGCAAAGCAAAATTTTTTGTGGTATGTTGAAATAACATCCGAGGGTGGTGATTAAAGGGACTGTTGCGATACCTGCCAATTGCACCATGCTGTTTCCTGGTGAGGCTCGTAGCAGTATATAGTTGCCAGTAGCTGGTCCTTTTAGGTATTTGGATGAATAGGGGGCAGCTGTCCAGCTGATTTGCCTAACTTAGTACAATATAACAGCTTTCAGCTCCCAGTGGACCAGAGTAATTCCATTATTTCATTCAAAAAGTTGCAAACCCTGCCTCCCTCCCCTCATTGCTCTAGATTTGTGGCCCCATAGTGTCTATCTCTCAGTTCCAAATTTACAGTTTGCAAAGTTCAAAGGAATGGCCAAGGAATGCGTTTTAATATTAAAGCACTAAGAACTTGTTATGAAAGAGCTTAATTTTATAATTTTATACAGTATGTATGTTGCTTGACATTGCTGCATTTGCAAATCTCTGGGTTTGGGTTAGGCTACAGTTAATGTCCATCCCTTTTTTTTTTTTAAATAAAAATTTTCAGGTTTACTCATTCTGGAGGTTGGCAGAGTAATGATGTGTGTCAAATCGTATGTGTTTGTGCCAACCAGAGGAGTCATTGGAGTTAACATCACAGTCACTGTAAGTCCACTGATGAACCTGCAATTACTTAAGGGAGAAGTGTTAATTATATTCACACGCATTGTGCCACCAATATCTGTGCAAATCACATCCCACCATGTGGAAGGATGTAACATATGTTTAACAGTTGAGAGATGGAAAAAATATAGTCAGCCAAGATTTTCAAAATGAAAGTGATTTTTCCTTTTTTTTTTTTTTTTTTTGCATTATACTCACGCTACCATGGAAATGGAAAGATTTTTTTATTTTTTTTTCTCTTTATTATTGGCAGGCGCCAGGAAGTCTAGACATACCAAAATGTCATACCATTTAAAGAGTAGCATGCATGTGAGATGAGTCTTAAATCCTTTCCTGGCCAGCAAGCTCTTTTGTTTTCTCCCTTCCTATTGATGCACATTAATGGTATTGCTAGTAATGCACATTTTATATCTATCATCACAATCGGCCCCAGGTAGAGCAATTGCTTGCCACCTAGCCGAATTCACCACATGAGCAATAGGTACCTATCAAGCCTCATTTCTTTGTCCTGAATGATTCAAATATACTTCTAACAAAGTTTACTCTTTACCCCTAAAAATCTCAAAAAGTTGTTAGAAGCAATTGCTATGCAGTTTCATTGTCCAAGGCTAATTTTGAACTACAGAAGACACAGGAGGCCCAGGTTCGTTTCCCAAGTCGAGTCATACCAGACTTTAAAAAATGGAACCTTCTGCTGTTGTGCGTGATGCTCCGCATAAGCAATGGAGTAAGGGAAAACAAGCCAGTGAGCCACAACTGGAAAAAAGCTGTGGCCGGCTCGACTTGAACCAATTGGTTGGAAATTGGGCCGTTAAACCTCATTTAACTAACTACTGAAGACATTACTGGTGCTGATGTGTTGTTGTCTGTACCCTGAGTATGAAACAATTCTTGTGTGGGGATGAACAATAAACTTATGCCATGGGGTTTGTACAGTATAAACATGATATACCTTAATAGCAGGACAAAAGTAAGGCGAGGTTTAAAACCAGGTGTTTTAGAACAATTCAGCTTGTGTATTGCCCCTTTTTTTTCTGCCTTTCGGTGCTGTGCAAATCTTCTACTTATCATTGCTCTCTTGTCATTTACCAATAAATCCAATTACCTTGTACAATTATGGAGGCATATAGCCAAGTATTTTTTTTTTTCCAAGTAAAGTGGAGTGACCAATGACAATTTCAGAGATGACAATTAAATGTAAATGTACCTTGGGATATGATGAGAGGCTATTGCATCCCCAACTAAACTTTTCTAGGAGCCCTGCATTATCTCTGATCGATACATGAATGCAATTTGAATAAAATGAATTCAATAATAGCTTTACTCTGGTTGTTCAATAATGACTTATGCAGATCAGTGAAATTGTATTGTGTAGCCCTATTGTTGCCTGTTTGCCTTGACAGGTCAAATTACAATAACATAAACACCACAAAGCCAAAAGGCTTTGCACTTGCTTGCCTCTTAAAGGTCATGTGACATGAAAATATTTGGATATTTGATGTAAAAAGTAAAAAGGCATTAAGTATCCAGAAAATAGCCGCAATTCCCATTGAAAATCAAATATTGACCATTTTACAAGGTTATTTCTATTTCACGCTTCTATCATGAATAAACATGAGCTAAATATACAAATATGTGACATCGTAAGATGGACATACCATATATGGCTCATGTTAGCCTTTGTTTTTTCAAATTTAATTTCAAGGACACTGGTAGCATTGTTATCCCCTGGGAGGTTTATTATGAAAGTTTAACTTCTTTCCTACAGAAACATTGATATCACTCAACAAACTGTAATCTGTCTGATCAGTGATTTAATCATAAGAGATACTTTATAAAGGATTAACAAAAGAAATCCACATTATTTTTGCATAGGCAATGAGTTTCTTCAGAAACCATCAAACTTTGAAGACTTATATTTTGAGAACGGTAAAAGATATTGAAATAATTCCAACAGATCTTTCATTGGAGGACTTATTTTTTTTTAACTGACAAGTGAAACGGGTCTTTTTGGTGGCATGTCACATGACCTTTAAAAAGAATAGATATCTACCAGACTGCCCTTGCATCTCCACACCAAACATCTCTTTCCTTTGCTCTCTCCTCCTCAATTGTAAGAAATAAAACATCTCAAAATGAGACAAAGAGATCAAATGATTTTGCTTAATAATCTTGTTGTATTTTCAAAAAAACACATATGACAAAAGTTGCTGGACACTAAAATAAAGCAAAGGAAATGTAAAAACAGGGACAAGTACATCACATCTTTTGGGAATACCTTCAAGGCTTCCAATGAAAAAAATTGCTAAATAGCACAAACCAGAGCCAATACTAAGGATACAGAAGAATTATGAGGAAGGGTGCTATGGTTCATTCTAATGACACCAGAGCCCTGTAGGCTGTACCATAATGTATTATAATGGATCTTAAGTTTGATCTACCATGCAACAGTCCCATTCAAATTAAAAAGATGGACCATAAACTCTGTATGTTAGAAACAAGGCCTAGGTCTCCACAGCCCTCAAACTGCCAACATCATCCCCTCCTTTCTCCCCCTCCCCTTTGGCACCCTCATCATGTGCTTATCATGACTTTCATAATAAGGCAGGAATTATATCTAACACTGCAAGTGATACAATTTGATTCCATGAAAGCTGTAGGAAATTACAGGTAAATGCAGGTATGAGCTTCTTCACTGCCAGGTCATGACATCACATGTGAAAAGTATACTTTGCTAACTTCACTTCAACCCACAACTGATGGTGCATCACTTTATCTCTGACAAGTTTCATAGAGGGAGGCACATTGATAGGAAATATGGGTTGGGAGAAGATCGGGACAGCTAGGAGACAAGGGCAGAAAGGGTGGAGGGGAGAACAGGAAAATGTCACTTCTGTGCTGAAAAAGAGATGACAAGTTTGCAACATGTCCCCCTTTTCCTCCCTCTCCACCCCCCTTCTCATAAAAAGAAAAAAAAAACAATATCACTCAGCTAAAGAGGATTGTAATGTTTCCCTTCTCCCTAGGAGAGGTATGCTGCACAGTTGTCCAAAATTGTGGCAATTTCAGAAGGTTAACAGGGTGTGGGAAACAATAAATTAAGAAAGGAAACAAAACAATACAACTATTTAAAGGAGGAGAGGGTCACCACTATGAGGTTGGGACAAGTAGGTAGTAGAATTCTCAAAAGTGCTCTGTTACACCATCTACTACTCAGCTAAACAAATTAAAAATAACCACCATGGGTCGAGTTACAAATTAAACCACATGGAAATACTTTTCAAGCGAATTAAGACTAGAGGCAAGTACCAGCAGGGGTGACCACAGTTAAGGCATAAGCCTATGCCAGAGTTGAAATCAAGTCAATCAGAACCTTCCAAGACTACCTGACCTGTCAAAGTTTAGAAAACCCCCCCTCTCCCTAACTACCCCCCCCCCCCGAAATAATACTGTGACTTGGATAATGACTTGACCTGAGGGCTATATAGTCCACTACCAGCAAAAGAGTGACTTGGTTACAACTCTGACCAACACCGCATTTGCCCCTCTCCCCTCCAACCTTGCCTCTGTCCCTTATAGTCTATACCTTCCAATTGTTTGTTTGTTCACTACATTGTGGACCTTAATCATAGTAATTACATAATCTTCAAAAGTTTCCAACATAATTAACATTATTATAATAAACTATACTTTACCAATGTCTTAAAAAAAATTATCCATGGGCATGCAACCAATTACAAAGCTATAATATTACACTCAGACAGAGTTCATAAAACTGTGAAACTGCAGGAAGAGGGTACAATTAAGACAGTTTTCAAAAGTATGGGATACTTAACTATTACATGAACAGTTTGTACTTGCAATGAACAATGACGTACGTCCTTTTGATGAGGGAACTGCTAATTACATAAGTATGTTCTGTTGTGCAGGGCGACGTGTTGCTACCACAAATCAGCTCGAGTGAAATCAGTGACATGCATAGGCCCTACCTCTCCATGTTAATTTAAGTGACTCTTAAGTCTCAATAGGTGCATGTATATGTATGAACAAAATGAACCATAAATTAACATCAACAAATGCACGATGGGTAATTTACTAATTTTTACATGGTTTACGTCCAACATATGATATTTTAAGATGCTGGTATGTACAAATGAAATGGTTGTTACAAGACAGATAACTATGATGACAAAACCAATTCATGCTGGTGTATCTAAAAGCTTCTGAGGGCAAATGCAGTCAGCTATTAAAGATTAAAGTTAAAATGAAGTCTCTCTAATTTGAATCACTGTACCCAGGTATCCTTTTTTATGAATGGCTCTCTTTATTCATGTGACAAACTTTTGTTGACCAAATATTTAAATTCATGCAGAAAAATTCCATATTTTACCTTAAAGGGAAAATGCAGTCACCCCAATCAGAGTTAGTATGCCCCATCATTCTAGTTCATGAGTGGCCTATTTTGATCATGCGACAATATTTTTGTTAGTAAATTGTGAAATTCAAGGAGAATTTCTGCTTGCTTTACCTATTGTTTGTAATAGTTCTGTTCAAAACCTCTTCAGAAGTGCTTGTATTGAAATAAGAGATCTGCTGATTTTTCCAAGCAAATTTTGCAGTGACTGCCTATTGCCTTTAAATATTCAATCTTCATGTCTGGAAACATCAATAAAGGTAAAAGGAGATTGAAAGATTTAGCTGATGTTTCAAAATAAACTTGGGATGACTGCTTATTCCCACTTGAAGATTGATGATTTTCTTAACAACCCCCTCACCAAAACACCCCCACTCTGAAAAGGATTTTTCTCCAACATGTAAATTGGAGAGTAAAGGAATCAAAAGAATAAAAAAATTTTCTCCCTCCCTTTCAGTCCTTAACATGAAATTATCATGCAGCTGACATCCTTTTCCAACTCCCACCATCCCCATTCCAATAATTTTTCTCCCAGCCCCCCTCCCCCATGACTGAAACCCAAGAGCACTGCCACGGCAGATGGTATGCTACTTGTTTATATCAAACATGTGATCTGAGTCACATTGGGTATTCAGGACATTCACAGGATGAGGGGAGGTTTTAACAAAATCATCCTTCACATCAAGACAGGTTTCTGGGAGACTACATTTGCCCTTTAATTCATGCAGATTTTATATCAAAAAAGTTATTTGAGAAGAGATATGATCTAATCTGTTTATACACTTCATTCAAATACAGACTCTTTGTATACCAGATCTTATTCACAACAGGTGGTAAATTGATTTCATATATTTCAAAATATTTTTTAAACAAAGTTTCTAATCTACAGTGCTTATTTTATAATTGTAATATGAAAATAATAAATTAATTAAACAACATTGCAATTGCTTCCCCCATTCAGACTGCAAATGTGGGAGGGTGCGATCTACCCATTCCTAAACTATCTTTTAGAAGATGCATTGTCACTCTCCTAACCCCCTCCCCCTTTCCCCTGGACAGAACATTTTAAAAACCTCAGTTTCCTAAAGGAGTATCTCCTTGCTTAGACCACACTAGAAGCTATGCTTAAGTCTTAAATTTTCATTCAACAGGAACTGAAGCTGCATAAATAATATATTGTATAAGTCTCCACTTAAGTTCAAAAACACAATAAAGAAGAAATATACCAGCCTAATAAGTTCTAATTTTAAAATCCACTTTGAAAACCCACCTCACCTGGATTTTTGATAAATCTGCCCTTCAATTTTCATACTTACAAATTTAGGAAGACTCTGCAGCAGAAAATTTTAAATTTTTGCAATTGCATGTCCATTCCCACTTACTTCAGCATAACAATTAAAATTCTACTTTTCTCAAAGTGCCTGAAAAGAAAATTTCGTAAGTTCCTCCCTCTACACCTGGGAGGCAGTGCTGCAAAAAAAGTGGAAGCAACCATACACCTTGGCTTAATACTAACATGCATAAGTACACCCATG
The DNA here is from genome assembly GCA_009936505.3 of Holothuria glaberrima. Taxonomy (NCBI): domain Eukaryota; kingdom Metazoa; phylum Echinodermata; class Holothuroidea; order Aspidochirotida; family Holothuriidae; genus Holothuria; species Holothuria glaberrima. The sequence goes on along the minus strand of WURT03016006.1, from coordinate 5,828 downwards.
TGTACCTTCAAACACACATACTCAAATTCCTGCTAGCTTGCCCTGCATAGGTTATGATGCTCTCCCCAGCCCTGCATTGACCATTACAAAGAAAGAGTGCGGTCAAGATGGCAAAACGGTCAGTTGATTTGTCTGCCCATTATAAAACCACTAAAAATATGAACTAGTAACACCTACGACTTTTTTGGGTAACATGAATCAACATGAACTTCAAAGTTTTTCATGAGTGTTTTTAAACTTTCACAATCTGTGAAAGAGTAGCATTGAACTCATTCTGAAGGAGAGTAAGTTTTGTCAAATCTACTATTAATAGTCATGATGGTATTAATAGGCAAATCCACATATTTCCATTTTATAGTATTATCACTGACAACAGAACTCCAAAACAAACAAAGCAAACTTTTAAGTTGCTATTGGTGGATCTCTATTGCCTCTAGCTCCCTCTATCTGTTGTTTCAGCTAAACTATTGTTTCGGCTTAACTATTTAACTGTACTGTGGTATTAATGGAAAATACCTGCAATTTTCCATATATCATACTTGTTGCTTGGTGAGACAGTACATTGTTACTACAGATGTTAGATGTAGACAAATCAGTACAAAAACCTCTTGAGTCAATAAAATGACTTTCAACACTGGACAAGAGACACAAATAAAACCTGCATTAAAATAATTACACTTTTGCTACATACAGCAATCTCACAAGCAACATGAATTGAGAGTAATGTATTATACAGCTGTTTTTTTTGCCAGTAACAACAGTACAAAGGATTTTCTTTTTTCCTACATTTGGTCCAATGTTTTTAATGTTCTCATACTGTTTGATTGCATGAAGTGAGGCCACACCATCCTCCCAAGCCCATTGGGCAAATGTCTAAGCCCAAGTGTCTGCGACGTGAAATAGACAAGAGTTTGGCACACCCCCAAGAACCGTCAGTCCATTACTGTATAGGCTCAGTCGGTGACACGTAACTTCCCCATAACAACAATGAGTTGGAGTGAAAACAATGTATCGCACGTATTCGGCATGTACTCTGTTCCAGTACTCTACTCCAGGGATTGTTTTCACTCCAGCAGTGTAGTTAGATGGGGTTTAACGAAACACCAACAAGAATGTGTTATATAGTGTCAGCTAGAATGAAGTAGCATGTTAAGTATTCCCATACATGCTGCTAACTTTGCCATTACTATTAAGTTGCACCTTCTGAGAACTCAAAATCCCGCCAAGTGCCAGTCTGGACGGATTTTCTGACTTAGTTTATTAGCATGTGTAATCCTCTCACACCTTGCTCTCCCCTCTTTTGAGCCCTGAAAAAGGCTGTGCACTAGTGCATGCCTAACTTCAAACAATGGTCTCTGTAGTATTCTTCTGGTTGATAAGAGAGTTGTGGTCAATAGTACCTTGGAAGCAGTTTGCTCAAGAGATCAAAGTACAGATAACAACTCTGGGGATGTGTGGAGAAAGCTGCAGAGGTGCAACTTCTGGCTAATGGGTCCCCTAGTGACAAATATCGTCATACTGTAGTTGTTTTCACTCCAAAGTTGCAAGGGTAACCGAAAGACCCGGATGACTGACCGACCCCAAAATACTGAGCTGAAGCTAGCAGCCACTTTCAGCTAGGTGAAATTGAGCAGGCTGAGTAAAGTGTCTAGCTGAACACCACAGCATGTCCATCAGTGCGGACTCCACAACCTTTCAAATGAGAGTGCTACTAGGTTACTAAGTCTCCTAAATTTGCACTGTTTGCTTTCATTTTAAGTTTAAACAGATTTCTTTTTGTAAAACAAGACAAAAAGAAAAACAAATAAAAACATCCACAATGCACTCAGAACATAAACAATACAAACAGAAACACAATAAACAAATCAGTCAACAAAGAAAGAAAACCGGGACAGACAAGGACAACTTATTTCTTGTGAATGGAAAGAACCACTTTGCGATAAATTCCGACTCTCAAACAGGCCTTCCTCAAACATTTGAAACTTTGAAAAACCAACATTTTTGAAAAGTAAATTCATACATAATCTTTCCATGCTTAAGATTTTTTATTTATTTTTTAATTATTTAAATTCTCATACTTCTTCTTATTTTAATAAGGTTTTGCTCTTCAAGGTGTGAGGAGCTTTGCAGGGTATGTGACCAACAGAACCCTGGCTTCCAAGTCCATCTCTTAGCCCTTTGCAGAAATATATATTTTTTGCATTTTAATAGAAAATTTTCCTTACACCAATATGGTTCCATTTCTTCCCTGATAGAAAATGTTTTCCATGTATGAATGTTTTTTTTTGTCTGTTAATTTATGTACTTGATTGTGTCTCTTTTTATTTTTGTACAAAACATTTTAGAATGTGTGTTATACAGGTTTAAGCCATTTTATAACTAAATAAATTTGAATTTGATACAGAAAGGTATCTTACAGACTACATGTTTTCAGTTATTTCAGAAAAATAAGCTTCAAAACTTTTACTCTGACATTCCAAATCTTCTACAGATGGCAAACTGTGTGGAAACAACCTTGGTGGCATAAGTACTTGCATCAACTTATACAAGCATATTGAGAGACCACTTGCTGACAACCGATGACTCCTAAAAATTCTCTCTTCAAATTACTGTTTTGTCATGAACCTTACAGGGTTTAAAAGTGCTTTTCAAAAAAATAACAATTATAAAGAACAACTATCCAGTGATAAAAGTAAAATCATTATCCGGTTAAACTCTTACTGATGGTAACACTATTCAACAGATATTTTCAAGACAACAGATGACTTCACCACATTAAAGAACCAATGTAGCATTTAAATTCACACCCATATTTAAATAGACTCATTCATGTTTACAAACAAATGAAGTCACGGTTGGTTGGCAACAGACTTGATAATGCGCACTTGTGCTGTCATCACAATGAAAAGTAGATCGGGTGCCAATCGTGCCAGCATTTACATGCACAGAATGTAACATACACGCATATGTTCTTGTGCATGCTCAATGCCAACCAGTGACATAACCGTACAAGGTCTAATAGCTCAATCTGTTTAAACCTCAGAACTGTCATTTCAATTCAAAGTACCAGTTAAACCAACCAATAATATCACACAATGAATTTCAGAATCTAACTTTCCACAATATTTAAGTGCACTGTACATATAGTTTTTTTGAATGCATGTGCAACGTTCACCTACCTCACAGGCACATGTGAGCAATAATATCAAAACTAGACTGAACATGTGAAACAAACTCAACTAAGATTCATAGTGTGAAAGTTTCACTCTTAACACACAACCAAATTATTCATGGAACAAGGCTGCAGTTTTTCATTGCAATTCCCAACACAGCACCAGTTAAATAATAAAATTCTGGTATATTGGTTGTTTCTAACAGTGTACCATCGTTCACATTCTCAAATTATGGTAAGTTCTCCCTAAACTTGGTTTGTCAACTCTCTGGTGTACAATACCTCATCTGATAAAACCTTTATCTTGAACCACCTGTGAACACAGCTAACATTACAGGGCTCTACATTAACACTTGCCCGCTTGTCCGGGCAAGTAGGCCTAGTAACTCCTATCTTAAATTTGAAGTGCAAAGAAAAGATATTTCCCCTCAGTAAGAAAACAAAATAAAAAAGTTGAGAAACCCCATGCAGACTTTTGGTTTGAGAACCCTGAATTTAAAATACAGTACAGTTCATTACTGTAAATGTGAAAAAACTTTTTCTACACAAAGATGGAAGAAGGGTAGAATCCAATGATTGTAAAGACTAATTTCATGGATTGTTGTCACCTGTATGGCTATACATAAACACATGATCTAGGAAATCAATATTTTGTCTGCCCCACCACAAGGAGCAAGGGAAAAAATGTCAGGGCAAGTGGTTGCTTGCCCAACTTTGCAAGTGAGTTTGAAAGTAAGTGTAGAGCCCTGCCTTAGCTGACAAACATTATATATACTTGTCATAGCATAACAGTGTATTTTGATTTCAGTTTGTGTGCCATTCTTTTAAACTGTTGTATATGAACAATATACAAAGCTGCAGGTAAGTTGCATATGCAGAAATAATCCATTCACCATTCACATAAACATATATGTGTCTGTGTTAATTTGCATACAACACAAGGTATGAAAAGAGAAATATAACACCCAGGGAATGTGAAAAATTCAAGTAAAATACAACCTGCTGTGTTCTCTGCTACAACTGAACAAACCTCTATAGCCAATCTTCTCCCCTTTTTTTGTATTTTTTTCTATGTAACTAACATAAATTGTGCTTGGCGTCATCTCATCCCCCCCCCCTTTTCCCACACCCACCCCCTTATTTCCTAATGTGACTTGATGTCCACTTGATAAAACAAATAAAACATACCTCAAAAACTGCACTGGTTAAAGAAAAAACAAGAATAAAGATAAGACATGCAAGCAAACATAATACTTTCCCTAAACACACTACACATCCCCCTCCTCCCCCCTTCTCCCCTTCCTCCCCCCTTCCTGCACCACAAGTGGCATATCATGGCACATAACTGATGATCCCCATTACTAAAGTTACAGAGCAAAATTTTACTTTATCAATTAATATTGTTAGCCTCACTTAAGTTCCAATTTCAACCCAATCCCTGTTCCTGTAAAATCACTTCTCAACAAAAAAGAAGAAAGTAAAAGGAATTTGTTCACCCCTTCATCAAGTTCCAATTAACAGAAAGAAAAAGAATTTCTTCTACCCTTTCCTCAAAGAAACAAGAACTAAAGAAAGTAAAAACTGTGACACACAATTTCCAAAGACCCCTGTCACCAAGCGAAGAAAAAATGTTGCAAACGCTTCAAATTCAAATTTTCATCAGTACCATCCATCTTGTTATTTACTTCTTCTTGCTCTTTGATCTTGTGCGAACACCTCCGTTCTGGGGAGAATCGTGATTGCTGACTTTTCCTGAAGAGAAGCACAAAAAAGAAAACTTTGTAAATAAACAGATTTAAAAGAGCCTGAAAACAATTTTCAATCAAGCCAGATAAACTGAAGGATTCAGATGAATGGTTAATATTCTAACATTGGAAGGTGCCCGTCGCGCTCTTTCCTCTTCTGAGGGGGGGGGGGTGGGGGTATCTGACAGACATTCCTGTCGGGATGAGAGAGGTAATGGAAGGGGCAAGTGGGGTGCACAAAGAGAACAGTAAGCAGGGGCACACCACTGATCATTGAGCAGGGTCACAACTGAGGGGTAGTTGACTAAGAGCCCCTGCAGCAGGACAGCAGCCTGAAGCAGAAGTGTTGGCATTGCTACTGTATGTATACATATATGGCACACTTCACAATAGACTTTTATGAATAGTTCAGTGGTCTTCTATATTGACCAGGAAACCCAAGTTACTACCCTAGGCTGGAAAAAAAATGTTTATTTCCTGGGAAGAGAGTCCAATTTTCCACACTTCCTTTTGTATTTTTCCTCTACAAAAGGGGTAAATTTCCCTCCATATACCCAAATTTTCCCAGGAAGGAGCTTCCCAACTTTTTCCACCAATTATCGCATGATGGATCTAGCTTACACTTACAGTAGACTGCACAGACTGTAGGTAAATATTTCTAGGAACAAGACGACTTTCATAATAAGGTTAACTTGCAGCAAACAAATAATATAGATGTTAGTATCCCTAGCATACTTGGCTAGTGAACCAGAATGCAAAAATGCATTGAGGTTTCGATGATGCACATGCTGTTATCCCATTTCTTTCAGTCACTGGTAAAATGCTATCTTAGAATGTTGGAAAAATACAGTTTTGTGTTCATATTTGATGTTGGGAATTCTTGGGAAATTTTGCATTTTGACCTTTGCAGA
>WURT03015995.1:3793-16100 GCA_009936505.3 Holothuria glaberrima | reverse complement strand
ATTTATACAAGCGATACTGTTTTGTTTTTTAGACATTCTATCATGCTGTTTAAATCTTGTTACTAGGATGTTCACACAATTGTATGCTAAGTAGCACACATTGCTATTCAATTGAAACATAGTCCATAGCTATTGCATACCTGTCAACCTGTCTGACCCCAAAATAGGGAGGTTTTCATTTTTCAAAGCCAAAAAACTGGGAGATTGGTATAAAAATTGGGAGGTTGGTTATTAATTTCCGACTGAAATGATAGACTATTAGAAAAACGTGTAGCCAAGTTAACGCACAACGGTTTGTATCACAGCACACGGTGCTCAACACTGCTCATGTTAGTTATTCTCACGCTGCAGCTATATGTACATATGCAGTATATAGAGTAAGAGTATATACACTACGTACGTCGGCCCATACATGGCAGCAGAGTTACGAAAGTTTGAAGTAACATTAAATAAAGAAAATGATTTTGGCAGTTTATTTTTATGCCCAATTATGAAAACAGCTGTTTTTGGCTGTTTGAATGAATGTCACAAATGGGAAATTAAAAACCGGGAGGATAAAGCATAAAACCGGGAGATCTGAATAAAAACCGGGAGACTCCCGGTAAAACCAGAGTTGACAGGTCTGCTATGGTTACGTTCATACACACTCATACAAGTACGTAGCAACATTCACTGCAGCAACGCACGCAGACGCAGGATCCCTGAGGGATCTTTTCCGGGAAAAAATTTGTACAGCAATAGCCTAGGCCTAGTTCAGGGAGCAAAGTGTACATGAGAACAAAGCATACAGTAGGTACCCTAGGCTAAGAGAAGCCTAGTCCGTAGTCTGCTGACCTAGTAGCCTATATGGGGCCGCTTTGTTCAGGGAACAGTGTACGTGAGAACTAGGCCTAGGTACCCTAGGCCTAGGCTAGGAGTAGCCTAGACTAAATTAGTACTGGTAGTAGGCTATACAAGAATCTAATGCATCAGTTCGGACTGTAAGTAGTGTAAGTTGTCAGCCTAGGACACAGCATTATGCCTGTAGGCTATAGTGGTAGTTCAATTTAAATCCCCCCCCCCAAGTCCTAGGCTACAGTAGCATTAGCAACTGCAAGATGACTGCATGCATGCTCTCTGTTCCAATGCCCCATTGTTCCAACATCTGTGGCCTCTAGATCCTATTATAATATTCTGACTTAAGTCTCCATGAAGGTCAGTATTATCAGGCCAAGGATGTGAAAGTCATACTGCAGGCCTAGCCTAGAGGCTAGTCCGCATTCTGCGGACTTAGTATTTGGGTTGCTTGGGGGCCATGTCATTCTGCCATAGGTACTTTCCGCCATAGAAGATGTGTTCATTCTGCCATAAAAAAACAAGCCTTACCGCCATGGCGGAAAGATACATTTTCTATGGCAGAACGAACACATTATTTGTGAATAGTAGGCCTATAGGCCTAGGTTGGAATTATGGAATAGCCTACAGCATGTATGTACAAACTCACAACGGTGATCTTGGGGTAATGCTGTTTCTTTCCATCTAGCAAAATAAATAAGTACACATATTTGTATGGCAGCTTTGGGTTGGTCTCCAGAGAGAGAGAGAGAGAGGAGAGAAAAAAAAGCCGAAGAAGGGTTGGGAGCAGGAGCTGAGAAAATTTCCCATTAGGCCTAGGCCTATATCTTCGCCTGACCTGAGCAAATAATGCCACTCTGGGACTTGAACTGTTAAATAAAAGTCTGTGACATGTATGACAACCTGACAAAATGAAACAATGTAGACTTATTCCCCACAACTTACAATTTAATCCTTTTTATTGTAAGATTATTTCTCACTTTCTCAAGCCTGCATCATTACACTTCCATTCAAATTTCAATCTATCCTGCGAACCGTGTCTAATTTTCCTCTACTTGTGGTCTGACTTAGCCTATATGGGGCTCTGGACTACCAAAATGTTTCCTTAATTGCAAGGAAAACAAAAGACCTTTACTTCCTTAAATTTTTAGAAATTGCCTTTCTGCCATAGGTTTCGCACCTTTCCGCCATGGCCGAAAGGTGCGAAACCTGTGGTGGAATGTTATGGCAGAATGTACCAGTGGCGGAATGACACTAGCTTCGCTTTGGGCTTTCCCATAGCCTACTGCTGAATACTAGTCTAGGTCAGCAATAGGCCTATATCATATGCCATTTGCATAATTCAGCTACCTCATCTTCAGAAGTTTCGACTGTTCGTGACATTTCTCAAATTAACATATACTCCACCGTTAGTGATCTTTACAGGTCATTAAAATGTTTAACTTTAAGACCCTTCATACTCAGGGTTGACATTGTGTTCAAAAATTGGTCATATTTTTCATAGAGAACATATTTTTTCTTTACAACGCCCCAAAATATTTGGTTGTAATTCATACAATTCTTGTTGTAAACAACCACGACTATGTGAAATGCAGTGGTGGGCCTACACTAATTTGAAAATATATTTGAATGCCAATTGGAAGAACATGGCTTTATTGAACTTTCTGTTGCATTTACAATTACACTGGATTTAAAGGGATTTGCCAGAGACAAAATTCAATAATTTCAAAAAATGCAGAAAATTTTTTTCTTTTAGGAGGTGAAAACAGCATCTCAATAGCTTGTTACATTTGGAAGATACTAATTTTCAAAGAAATGCAATTTATTCTCAAGATGAAGTTCATTATGGGAAATCTGTGATGTACGGTCATCGCAGCACATTAATTAGAATTGAATCTCTATGATATTTACGCAGCTAAAGGGAATATTTAGCAACTTTTTTATGCCCTAGGTACATACTGTATACATGGTGTAGATTTGTGCTAAATCTACATGGAAACATATATTCAAACATTCCAACAGTATCAAATTTTAAGGACAAACAATTAGACATTCAATTATAAAGAAAAACAAAAGGAATCTGAGGCAATGTACCCACTTTGCATTCTGTGACCTTGATGAGAACTGGAAGTTTTTTTACAAAAATAAGTACTCTTTAATATGAGATATCTCGAGTTAGGAAAATAGTATACAGTATATTGCTACAGGTTTGAAGGGCATGAAGTGAAATATTTTTCTCTTTCACATGAGACCCTTGTGAAAAGCCACTGGAAAGTGCCTTTAATATTTAGGCCTACAACGGAACCTTAATTATGGTCGTGAGTATGCAATTAACGGTCATCAAAACTGCTGACTTCGGCGAAAACGGGAACCCTGTTTATTCTATGAACACTTGCACTGAGTGTCGATTCAAAAAACTTCCAACAGTTTTGAAATATAAGCAATCCTGTTTTGTTTTATGAACAGTCTGTCAAGCTGCTAAATATTGTATGCAGACGTCTATTGTAAGAAAATTTTATAGCCGTCCATTGGACAATCTGTCTGCCCTTTTTGGTTGTCCAAAAGGAAATTAGTAGTCCACAAAGAAATTAACATTAACCCTAGAAGCAGTCTGTTAAGTTATTGCATGAACTTGGGTTGTCCAATGGACAACCAACTAGGGCTGTCTCGTTTAAATGTTTAATCAGTTAAACGAACGATCGGCCATTTAAACGGCACCTAATGCAACCAAAGGTTTAAACGGATTACTGTACCCTTCAAAAATCGACGAAAGTTTAGCTTTTTTCCTCCCCAAGTTTTGCTTTGACATCTTTAATTTTAAAAGCGATTGTTGTTTGTCAATTCAATTACCAAATAAAGCATTGAACGTAAACTGTCGATGACTCTTTATTCATGCTCATGTAATCCCTCGATTGAATTGATTTTCACCTACAGCACTCACATTAAGCCTACTAATTTCCCTTAACAAAATGCAGTGCCTTTGTTATCCCATTCCCATCAGAAGCCTGCTTGTGAGCACTGAGTACACAATAGGATTCACACTTTCTCAGTATACCATTATCATAGCCCAATCCGCTCACAGAATGAATGGTAAAACAGAAATACCCAGAAGCTATATTTCCATGCATGCCCTTGGGCATTTCACACCATCCTACTGTGCTTTATATATGACATGTTTCACAATAAATGACCCAATTTGCTCCCACAGTGGTGAAAAAATAAAAATTTCCATTGATGCTTAAAGCTCCCTTGGTTTGATGCATCAGGCTCCAACTCTCCATAAAAAAAATTAAAAAGGAGATAACTATTTGTGCATTTCCTTTGTTCAAATGAAATTTAACTAGGTTAGTGCTAGGTTTCCATTACAGTACCGTCAATAGTAACATTAGCAACATTGACACAGGGTGTCAGACATTAGGCATACCCTAATTATACATAGGAAATAAATTTGTGTTTTCATTTGCCTTACAAGTTCAGCAAGAGCATGATTTCTTAGAAATAAGATATGAATATGGTGTGTTTAATAATGGTTTGGATAAAAAATTTTGAAAAAGTGTGCTAATATTTATACTATGTTGCAGACGTTATGTATTCTTGACAGCAAATCATACTAGCCAAGTGAGGTGACAGATTATGGATATTTGCCACCCATTATGTTCATTTAAGACAGGTAGATGCTATAGATTGATCATGAAAAGGTATGAATAAATTTAGTATTTTTCCAGTGGAATGCATTTATTGTGTGGTAGTGTTACCGTAAAAGGGTTTGCCGTGCGTTTTTCAAATTGGCAACTTGTTTCTCTTGGAGCGACATGACGATCTTTCTCCAGGATTGAATTCTAGGTCATGTGGCTAAGAGACTCAATGAAATAGACAAAATAATTCAAGTGATATAGCCTACTGTTTAAATTGTGCTTTAATCTTATTTGTTAACTACAACCTAATCTGGCCAGTTTATTATAACACAACACTTACGAATGAATGAATCTTACTTTGAAAATAATAAATTTGCACCACGTAGAAAAAAATGTAATTCAATGCAGTAGTTGTTTGAACTATACATAAGGGGATTCCCGAACAATTGTGACGTCGTAGACGTAGACAGCTAGCTAGGGTACAAACTTTATTACAGTACAGTACAGGCGCGCAGGTACGCATCGCACAAACAACAGTACAGCGGCCATCTGGACGCACAGTACACTGTGCATTATATCGTTAGGAACAGTAAATTTATCACAAGTGCGCTCATAATCATAACTAGCAGTCTGCGTCATAATAAACCATCTAGTCATAAACCAAACTAGTCATAACATTAGGCCTATGGTGTCACTCTAGGCTAAGCCAATGCTACGATATAATACATAACCATTAAATTAATATAGTGTCTGACTTTATGATAATAAACAGGCCTGACCTGTTTCATCACTACTGAAGGTTTGACACTACTGCTAATAGTAACATTAGCAACAACAATAGCAGAAAATTAACCATATTCACAAGATCTACAGGTGTGATCCTGGTATCACTGAATTGCTATCATGATAATCATTTATTCATGCAGCAGCCATACTATTCCCTCTGTCTTTGTGGATTCCAGCTGCAGTTTTCATTTGTGTGTGATTTTTGACAGCAAAACATAACATTTATAGCAATAAAATTCAATTCCGGACCATAACTACCCAAAACAAAAGCATAGATGACAGGTTTTTTACTTTATCAATGGAAGGGATCAATGCTATCTGGAATAAATAGTTAATTAAACAGAAGTTGTCATACATATAGAATTGCTATCATGATTATAGTCATATTTGGACAGCATTTTCTATGTGGGGACAATTTGCTCTGAAATTTCAGTGCTTTTCAGCAATGAAAATTTTTTTTGTATTATATTGCACAAGCCTATGAGCTTCATTTTAATTTTTCTATCACACTAGCTGGTCTACTGTAGATGATAACTGGAGATCAAAGGGTTAATAAACATATTATCTCCATTTTTATTTATCACAAAGGAACAGGTTTATCTTTTAGGTCAGTTAATGTGAAACATGTCATATAAACAGAGTTTGTAGGCTTACACGTGTTTGTTTTGAGTGTTTCACATAGTAGTACATAATGCATGCACCCATTATATATCCATACGTAAATATCTGTTTGATTCATGGTATACCTGTGGGAAATTAAATGGATGCTACAGTAGTGCGTGTTTAGAACTTTGGGTGCCTGTGTGCTTTTCATGCACAGCTTATCAGGGTCACGTTTCAGACATCGTTCTTGCGTAAATCTTAAAACTACAAGGCACTCTTAAATTTCACACAAATTAACATGCATGTTTTACATAAACGCAACCGCCATAACTAATGCAAACTATGATGAAACAACCGAAAATTTAGCGGTTCAAGCGGCAATGGAAAAATACTGTGATTTCCCATACCTTGCCCAATGTTCTTGCAATGAACGTCAACTTTTTGTACAGAGCATCTGGGTGCATAGCCTAATGTCTTAGTTTTTGCGTGCAATTACGGACCTATAAACATGCTGTTACTTTACAGTGCTTTCATCATGCATTTCACTTGAACTTCTATGCAGAACACGGAAATGGCCATCATGTTTGCGTACGTTTTGGCCCTATATCAAATGTACGATTACTGGGAATTTGCCGCTTGGTTTTGTGCATTGAAAAATTTTGGTGAACTAAAAAGAAGTCAGTAAAATGATCACTAGATCTCGGCATACTGGTTTTATAAGCTTGTGCAAATTGTGAATATTGTTGTACATGGTCAATATAGCCAGTAATGCATTACACTGTTGTTACGGAATATAGACACTTTTTAAACAGTAAACAAACGTTTGTTCCCACCGTTTAAACGTTTAGGAGTTTAAACGGAAGTTGACAGCCCTACAACCAACCCACCATTTTTGGTTTTCTGTCACAAATTTTGGTCGTCATGGGTGAGAGCCCTGGTACCTGTATGCTAAATAGCATGCATTGCTGTTCAGTTGTGACATAGTCCATACAGTAGCAACAATCACTGCAGCAATGTGCACAGTTCTACAGCATGTTACTTTCACAGTAACATGTAGGAAAAACTTTGAATATATGTATAGCCTAGATCAGTGAAAAAAGTGTATGTGATAACTAGGCCTAGGTATCCTAGGCAAGGCCTAACTTACAGTAGATTTGCGTCCACTGCCTGCATGTTCCCACAATTGTGTGATCCATTTTCATGGTATATAATGGCTCTCCACATAGACGCTTCCATCAGATACAACACACTTGTAAACAATAAATACAGAGGGAAATTTAAAAACTGTCTGGGCATGCGCATAGCCTATACATATGCTATTTACCAATAAAAAGTGACCATTGAAAAATCATGAATAATAACTGTATATTTCCAAGACATAAGTCGATTACTTTCATCCTCTTGGCCCTGGGATCACAGACAGTTCTATACTGTATGGTAAACTTCTAGTATGATAGCTTGGGGACCAGTTGTCCCCAAGCAAAGTCTCCCCAACAAAGTTGTCCGCTGACAAAGTTGTCCCCTTGGCGAACAAAGTTGCCCCAAACAGCACCCCATACAAACTCATCTCCTGTCAAAGTCTCCCCCCTTCCCAGCATACTGTAGTCTCTGCTCCACAAATATGGCAAAAGCACTCTGCCATTTAAAAAGGAAAAGCAATATGACATGGTCGTGGAAATGTAGTAACTAGAACCAAAGATCTACAGGTAACACATGTCTTAATCTAGGCCTGCAAAGTATTTTTCAATTTGAAAGCAAGAATAAGGCCCGAAATGCTTCAATCTCTATTACAGCACTCCTGTCACTCAATGTATCAAGGGTTGCAAAATCAAAATTAAAATATAGTCAGGGAAATTTACAAATGAGAGTGAATACAGACATTTGAAATGTTTGATTTTGTTTGTGTCTAAGTAGTGCTGGGACCACATAGCAAGTAGTCGCTAACCGTATGCAGTTGAGGAAAATGGGTTTTCTGAAAATTGATCATGCAAATACTCGTAAAGAAGCCTTTTAAGCCACTCTCTCAGATATCTTACAAATGTGACATCTTAAGTTCACCTTTATCAACCAGTTGTTTGTTATTTTACACAAGAAGCAAACTGTTATGTTATAAAAGTAACTGATCGTGAAGTTTGCAGTGTCTCAAAGAAATAAACTGCGGCATGCACCACCATAAGACGGGATGAGAAGATCTACCAAGACAAAAGCAGTGCTCCTGATCATAACACAAACTCAGTGGGGGCTTCCATCGACTTATCTACATGCGAGAATATCATAGAGCAGGATATATGTTGGGACTTAACATTCTCGTGATCCTGCTACTACTTGTTCCACGAAACATGTTTCACTCTCGATTCTGCTAGTCACTACAATTAGTTCCACACAATTTTAGGCGGTTACCATTATTGCGAGTATTTGCTAACCATTTTCAAATGCTTTCCGAGTATTCGTTTTCGAAATACTCTAACTGGACCTAGCACTATATCTCAGCTTTGCAATAGATACATTGGCTAGAGTTATAAACATTGTATGATTTGAATAATGAATGTTGAACAAATTATTCATGAGTTACAAAGCAGCAAATTGCTTTCTGTGAAATTTAATTTCTTGAAAATAAAGTTACCCAGCTACCTTATTTTGAATTGCCTATCATCACCTAAAATTTCCCTTACCACAGTATTTTTCTTTATTAAAAGTCAGGTAAAAGGTCTTGAATACTCAGCATCATGAAAATAAGCAGGTTTCTGTAACCTACAGTATATGAAAATAGCTGTTGCAAAGATTAAATCCATTGCAAAAGTCACACATTGTATTTTGTTTGTTAGTGAAGGTATCAAAACCTAGTTCTATTGTCATGGAAACTTATTTTCCATATACTTGCTGACATGAAGCAGGGAGCTGTAAAATATTGAGAAACAAGGCTGTTCTTCCTTTGACACAAGGCATTTTGCCAGTGCGTAAGCTTTGCATTGTCAGGGATTGTGTGGTTCCGAAATTCTAAAACTGACAAGGGTTAAGCAGTGAAGACAATTGTTCTACAGTACAGTAGTTACCTGCTTCAAATAATCGAGCTGAAAGGTCTATATTACCCATTGCTTGATATGACATTACCAGTCATCAAGGAGAGTTAATTTATTTCATCTTGTGCTTTGGAAAAGGGCACAGTGTATGTTCATGTTAGTCTTTGAACATGCATACCGTATATACAGTGTCTGCTTTTTCAGGAACAATCAGAAATTTGAAATGTCTTCATCAAAATTGATACTCTTAATGGCTTTTAAATGGGTATAACTTGAATGAAGAAATTAGAATAATAATGGAATTGTACAACTTGCAGGTGCATGAACAGTGGTTTGATCTAAGAGGTTGAAAACGTTTCACATTTAGTGGCTGCACAGTTATCTCCAAAGCAGTATCTTGACAGTTAGTCTTGTGTCACACAAAGTCTGAAGTACTTAGGATACAAAGTTCACAACTCTGGGAAATAAAATGTTTTGATAAACAGTTACAGTAGTTACAGTTTCCTTTAAATTTGAAATGAAAGTCTCAAATCAACTGAATGGCAGGCAATTAAAAGGATTACAAAGTGTCATTCTCATGAAGGTTCTGGGCTTCCACAAACTTTTGTATGTAGTATAAACCGTACAGTATTGCCAATGGGTCTTTACCATTGAGTTTACTGTATGCAATGCAGTTTTTTGCAACACTACATTCACATTGTTCCAACAATTCACATGTACATGTGTAATACCAGTACCTTCTGATGCAATGGGAATGTATTATGTATCATTGACAGAGAGACACTTACCTACCCTTTTATAAAGATTTTTCATAATTTTAAGGGTGTAAGGCTATTGAACTACTAGGGATACACCATCAGTTGTGGACGATAAAGCCATGTTGATTTATGAGCAATGTACTGAGCCTGCCATTTTCATCTATCACATGAGCTGTCATGAAGAAAACTGCATCTGACAACATAGCAGATACATGTACAGTAAGATCAAAACAGGCATTTATACCAGCATTGAAACTTTATTGCAGTATACTGTGCATGGTCTTCAATCAGATGACAAGTTTAGCGGCTATGTTACGATTGTGATTTTGATAGAGCTTTCTTGTGTTTTCCCTGTCTAGACTTGCTGTGTTTTTGAAGTCTTCAGTCTATCCTTACAGTACCATTGCTTTCTAGCAGTTTATCACCTCAACATGAAGTGCTTTATTTAGCTTTGAGGTTTCTGTCGTACTAACATGTATACAACAATGTGTAGACAGGGTTTGTGTTAAAAGTCAAATTTCTTGTTCTCAGATGCACATATAGTCTCCTGAATACTTGGAAGAAAATCTTTTGCATCCCAGGGTTGCATGAGGTTTACCCTTAAGTACATAAATGCTTAAACTGTTGCACTAAAATGTTACAACTTTACAAAAAGTCTTTCACAAGTGCTTCAAACTTACAGTAATTGATGTTAAAAAGTTCAATTGCAGAGCTAGGCTAAGTACTGTAGCTTGATACACTCCAGTTCTGTGGTACACTTTGAGTTTTTACTGCTAAACACCTATGGTTTCCACCTCACTCTTTACAGTAATCAGATTCTTGTATAAAGCATGCATGATTATGAATGGTTTCATTCATATTTTATTCACAATATATGCCTAGGATGTGCTCTGCTTGGCATGGAAGCTTAATACATTTTCATACAGTTTCAAGGATCATGTGCATCAGCACAAAATATGTTGCAAAGCCCATGACAGAGGTAATACATTCTTAGCTAAAACTCTGATCTCATGAAAAAAGAAACGAGAATAACTATAACTCGCAAAAAAATTGTTTGCATATTCAGGAATCTCTAAACAACAGAGAAATCCTGAGCTGCAATTTTTCTCCTCAAACATTATAATTATGTTCTGAAATGCTTTCTAGAACCTTAGACAAATTTGCTGAGATAAGCAATTCATGAAAAAATCTTGGCTTGTTTCCAAATCAAGCAGTCTTTTTCATACATCATTGCAAGGAAGAAACAACTTTTTAATCACAAGTCTGCAATTCAATCACATACTGTCCTTGAAACTGAATTACTCATTCTGTGTGGAAGCCTGCATGTGTTTGATACAGTTCTTCATAGATTCTTCCTTGTCCTATTTCCATGGAACTTCTTGCAAACATTTTAGTTTTGTCATTTCTGACCAAATTATGTATTTTTTCTTGGAGTCAGGGTAAGTCTTCTCATCCACCTTTATTTACATTGAAATCAGTGGTCTCTTTAGAAGCCTCTGTTTTCAGACATGCTCGAGTTAGACTGTGTTTGAGTGGAGGAAAAATATCTAGCCCTATGATGGAGACAGAAAGTGTTAGGACCAATCAGGGTTAGGGTTAGGGTTTAAGCCAATCAGAATTTAGGCTTCATGCATATGCTTGTCTCCAAGCGGTCAAGTGCTCCCATATGAAAGTGTATGTAATTTTCCTAACATATTGTGCCTCCGTCACCCTCTAGGATGTCAGAGAAAACTTATTGTATAAAATTGTAAAATAAGTAGTACTAGAGGCAAGTATGTGTGTCTTTCCAGACTGTCACTGTCTGTCAAAGCAAGTTACCAGCTGAATATTTCTCCCTCACCTATTTCATGTTGTTACTGCATCCAGATGGTAAAAACTGCTGTTAACTTAAAGCTGTCTTGCTATATTGGTCCAACTTTTCAAATCGTCTGGGGTAGTTCTGTACTGCATGTAATGGGACATGCCCTCAACTTAGTAGCAGTGTTACTGTGTAGGTAGAACGATACATTTTCATGCTAGTATTGTACAGTGCTATTGGACAAACTTTGGGAATGGTTTTTCCTCTGACAGCAACAAAAAATGAGTAATATTCTTCATGGCAAATATTTTTTACTTTTGTGTACAGTAGTGATAAGGGAAAGAGTGGCCTTGACTAAAAATTGAAGTGCAGTCAGCATATACGTAGTTCTGCGTACAGTATGCATTGTTTCCCAGTTTTTTATTAGCTCTTTTATGGGTCTTTAGTCTTTACTGTACAGTACCTTAAAAGTTTCCTTTTCAACTTTCTCTGAAATGGCCTTACTCAGTTGACCATTAATTATTACTGTTTTACTACTGCTTCTGTGTGTAATTTAGTATAAACTAAAACGAATAAAATAAATTGAAATTTAATCTAAAATTGTTATCTGTAATTGCACAACTATTGTACAGGTCTGTATATGGTACACAGATGACAGCTGTCCCAGTACTGTACAGTCAGCTTTAGTACTGTACAGCTTTAACTGTGTTGGGTGTTGGGTGTTGGGTGTTGGGTGTTGGGTGTTGGGTGGGACATAACTTTAGTAAGACACTGTAAATAAGTTTGACTCCATTAATTTCATGGCTCTCTGTTTAAGGAATCGTTTAATTTTATATGCAAAGTTTGCAACATCCAGCACTACAGTAAGTTATT
>WURT03015986.1:0-16100 GCA_009936505.3 Holothuria glaberrima | reverse complement strand
TGGGCAAGGGTGGAGTAGTGATGTAGCTGATTTGGGAAGTTGATTGTTGTTGATTAGGTTGGTCAATGTCTTCTTAACCAATGTTTGGCTATCGTTAGTGGGGTCAGAAGGAAGTTCACTGTACGCAGTTTGGTCCGATAATTGCCTATCGACTTCTGCTATATACAAATCTCTCCGCCAAACTACCACGGGTCCACCCTTATCAGCAGGTTTGATGATGAGGTTTTTGTTTTTTTTTGAGAGACAGTAGAGCCTCTTGTTCCTCTTGGCTAAGATTGCAAAGGGTTGAAACAATCACAAGGATATATATATATATATATATACATATATATATTATATATACAATGATAAAACTGATGCTAACTACCACAGCTAAACGCTCCGCGGTGCGGCCAGGGTAGCTGTAATAGTACAGCCGCTCAAAATCGGTACTTGTTGTCCATAAGACTATATAAGATGCTCGTAGCCTTCTCTCTGGAACAGTACAAATAATACACAAACAAGCAAAGACGGTAACAAAACTCTGGCGAAATCTCCAATACTGCAGCAGCTATACTTTCGATGTCGTTGTTGTTGTCTTTACTGCTCCACGTAAGGCAGAGACCGTGTGGAGCGTCTACAAGAGAATGCGCGAGCAGCACACGAGCAAAGCTATTTACAAGTGCACACACTAAAAATTTGCTTAACAATTGCCTTTAAAATTCCGCTGTAAGGAACGACTCTATTTACAGTGAGTCGCGGAAACTACAGTGGGTGAGCTTGAAGCTACACCTTTACAAATATGAAATAGCGCCACTACAGACTGATGTAGCTTGAAGCGAAGTGAGCGTGTAGTTGGGACGCTTAAATTCAGTACTGCTCGTCACAAAAGCTTTGGAATTCAGTTGCCAGGCCCAGGCCTATGAAAGTTGCGTGAAGAAATGAAATTGGGGGTTTAGTACAAAGCAGGCTCGAAGTTCTGCCTATGCGCAAATAACGAGTTTTCAGCAATTTGAAAGCTAAAGACATCTAACTCTGCATTTGGCTACAGGTTGAAATATGCGCGAAGCACAGATATTTGAAATAGAAGTATATAACTGAACTGTATTACGTATTGAACTTAGAGTATTTTTCGTCTACGATGTGTTTCGGGGGAAAGGATGAACATAAATGAGGGAAATATTCTTACAACGAGTCGAGGAGAAATTACATTCAAAGCAAAACTATGCAATATTTCCAGAAGGGAGTAACGCCACGTCACTGCAGTTGCCTTCCTTTAACACAAAGATTTTTTGTCGCGAACTCGACAGATAGAAAATCTGAAGTTACAGCAGTGGGTTCTACCATCTACTGATGATGAAGTAATATTTTATGCCACCCTTTTAAAAACCTAAACTTTAAGAAAGCTTTGGCCATTTACCAAACATTTTGACAAAATAATCGATGGAAATCATCATTTTAACCTTTATCTGCAGATCATTTCTTTCGTCAACATCGAAGCCTCCGTGGAAAGTTCCTGTCCGTTCACTTTTGAAAAAGTCACGAAAGGAGCAAGTTTCTGCACTTTCAAAGTTTCGCAGATGAGCGACAACATTGAGCTAACGATGCCTTTAAAGGTAAAGGCGGTAAAATAAGAAAAGACAAAGAAAAAACAAAACCTACTACTCTTATCATGGTCAATATTATAGAAATATTAGACTGGATGGAATTTTTTCTACGTAAACCGATGGATGTATAACATGAAACGGAGCCGCCATAGAAATCACCAATGGAAATGCAATTTTGAATTTCAGATGTGAATACCTATTTTTATTCCTTGACGAGGGCAAAAGTAATTCATGCAGTCACGATGACATTGTATTTATTTGAGTGTGTGTGGTTGTTTGTGAGGATTACCTTGTGACAAATTATAGCATGATAGCAACAATGGATAAAATTCATACTTTGTGTTGTAAATTATCGTATTAAGCGATGGAATATATTGTTTTTGGTGGAGGTGAAAGGTCATGTGAGGTAACCAAAGGAAAAACTAGACACCTTGTTGACATGATATATCAAATAAAGATGGGTGCTTTTCATTCTTGGCATGTTGATGCACCATATTTAGAAACCGATGCTTATTGTTTTTTGGTAAACATTGAAGGTTATTTGGGGTCACTGGAGTTAAAATAACTGGAAGAGGAATTGCTGCACACACTTTCTTATACTTGGTAAATGAATTCATCAGATTTACTCTAAAAACTGTTGGGTACGCATTCCTTCTGCTAAAGTGTTGAGTAAAAAATACCCCAAGTTGGTTACAAAGTACCCATTGCTGTGTAACGTTTAACCCAACGAGGGTAAATTTGACCAACTTTTTTACCCAACAGTTTAGCAGGAGGCACACGTAACCAACCTGGGTGAGAGTTTACCCAACTGTTTTTTGAGTGTTGGAAGCCTAAACCCTATCGCTTTGGTGGCGGTTGGAGGTCATATGCTGTCACCAGCGGTACAAATACCAAACCCTTGTAAACCCAGCATGTTATGGCAGGATGGTTGGATACGTTTTATGCCTAATGTATGAAATTATCATAATGGGAGGAAAAAGCCAAAGGTCACCACAGGATACCAAAGGCCATGCGCGAATAACGTTGTAACGTGTTGTAAATGAATCACATGACAGATATGATTTTGATAGGGGTCAAATGCTTTCTGAGATCACCTGCGATGAAACTTTGAGAACCTTTAAAATTGATGGAAAAGGGTAAGAGTAATTTTATGTATTTGCCTGCAATGAAATGTAGCTCAAAGGGAAAGAAGGACATTAAGATCAAAGCTCTGTCAGTTTGTAACTTTGCAACTGAAAAAAAAAATAAAAATGTCTTCAGAGGTAAGGAATCACTAGGTTTTTGGCTAATAATTTTGCATAAACGTGTGCATTACTCGTTGTCTTTTAAAAGATCTAAGGAAGATCTGAGGAAACTCATCGTTAAATGTTATTTGTAGTGATACTTTGGAGCAATACCACTACAGTATGTATATCAGGGAATGTTTCCTTACGTTTATTACACTCACAACGGGAATGTAAATAAGACTGGAAGAATCGCTACTTAAGGATACTGCATCAGGTGTAAACGTTAAAGTATGACCGTTAGCTTGGTCTAAATTTACTTAACTACGTTCTGATAAAAGCTAAGTGTTGTGCTATTATCAAAGTTTTCTGCGGTGTCACGTTTATAAATTACTATAATTACCGTAGGGATATCTCAATCCCTAAAACTTAATAAAACTACTCATTATTCTTGCTCCCGTATTATGACAAGGTTTGATCTAATGAAAGACTTGAGTTTTACCAAACGCTTATCTTATCCATATCTTGTCACTTTTCAAAGATTGACAGAAACGATGATGGCCTCTCACACATTTCAAATATAGAGGTATCACCACAAGCGGTACAGGGTAACCAACCATGTAAAGCTGTTGGGGCTTTGGATGCAGCCGTTCATACAAACACATGCTGGAAGAAGACACAAAATGAAGAAGGAAATGATGTAGCAAGGAATCTCCTTTCAATTGATCAATACAAAAAACCCAACGAGTATAATGAAATTTTTCCAACTACTGCTCAATACGAAGGGAAGTTTCAGGAACAGGCCCATGCTAAACATGCGGATAACCGATGGGGAACTCAGTTTCGTTATAGGGTATTGAACGAAATAGCTAAAGATTTAGATCCCTATGATCCTCTTGGAAACGACTGGAGACAGCTTGCAGATGAACTTGGTTTTACGATGAGAGACATAAATGCTTTTAATATTGCCCAAAGTCCCACCTTGAGAGTTATTGACTCAGCTGTGAAACGTGGTAATTTGAAATCCCTTAAAGAGCTGAAAGCAATAATTAAGAAGATTGGAAGGATTGACGCAGCGTCACATATTTCAGAAGACGCCATTCAAAGGTTTTACATTGAGCACAATTTCGTTAATTTTAACACCACTAAGCAGTCTGGGAATTCATGTCTATTGGACGTACATTCTACGACAAAATATTTTTATGAGCTGTTAATGATTAACTCCTTTATACGGAGTCATGTAATTGAATTCTATGGCAATATCTGTCGAGGACAATCACCTAGTGTGCATTGTTACAGACACATAGCAGAAGTATTGTAACATTATCCGTAATTTTGATTAGATGTAAACCCTTTTGAACGTTTTGTCCATTCGAGTAACAAGGTAATTTCAGCATATTATAACCACCTAAACTAGTAGTGACAGGCTCACATCATTCTTGTAGCGATTGCTTTGATTGACGATTTAGCATAACCGTATCAAGAATCGGGCGCTTTCTGATTACCATGATCAACAGATGAACGTACGTGCAAATAAAACTTTCAGTGTTTTATACTACTAGCGAAAATTTACATAAAATAATTCTGAGAATAAGTAAACCAACAAGAAACCCTTGCAATCCTGTTGATGTATAGTTGCTACACATACTACTTGACAAATTAGACCACGTTCTATTTGTTCTTATCAGTTTTAATACTACAAGTAGACCACGAAAGATTCGACTAGGCTGCTGATGTATTTTCTTGTCTACAGATCCAGATACAATTCTCTGGATCCCGAGAAACCACATCTGGGTAAAGGGACGACGGTCGTTGCAGAAGTTCAAGAAGCATCAGGTACCATAGCGAAGTTTAAAGATGTATATATTAGTACATTATACATAATACTAATACCTCATGGTACATACATAATATTAATACATAGGAAGAAAATGTTTAAGAGCATCCCTTTAAGTTCTTTAGATCCTGCTCCAGTGAACCTTCGTACACATATAATTATTCAAACACCAATGCAAATCGAAGCCTCTAATGGAATTCTTTGTCATATTGACACTGGAAAACCACGAGATCAGCAAACGTGTAGCTCTGCTTGCTTGAAACATTTACATATTTTTCTCTCTCTACGACCATTCCTCCAAACTGAACCTATTTCAACAAATTTAATCACCATGATATTATTTACTAAACTTCTATGCAAAGTTACCAAAGGTATTACATATTGAGCTTTAATCACTAATGACACATTTTACACAAAAACTTAAGGAGACATTTACTTGTCGAAATTTCATTTCAGCAGCTGTTTCTGCTACTTATGTATGAAATGTTCCATGCCATTTCTTAAAACCTGATCCAAACATCTGAGGTTATTGCTTGCATCTCAGCATGATTTCCTATCTGCACAAGATTTACAAGTATTCTAGTCCATATTGTTTTATTAAAAGATTCTACTAATGGAGAACTTTCGCGTTGAATTGTTTTATCTTTCTTTAAATTGTCCCAAGTACCATTAAGGTTAACTCTTGCAACAAAACATGATTACGTTTCCTTTCAATAATAGCTACAGTTGCAGGAAGATTATGCAAGAATTATATGGAACAACCTAGCATAAAGGTGCGTAACGTCAGCATTAGTCAATGACAAGAGAGGGGAAGAAACACTATAATTACACCTGGCTAAACTGTTCTTTATCGACTTAAGATCATCGGAGTTAATGTGATCTATTATTTCACTGAAGTTGTGAAGAATTGCATTTTACTGTTTGCTATGCTGACAAGGACACTGCTAATTTTCTTTTAGTTCTGTTAAATTTTGCAACTAATTACAGGGTGTAATCAGTGACAAAGCGTTACTTTTAAAACGTTGTGATACAATAACATATCAAGCACTGTGTCTACCAGCATGTAATTGACCAAAGTTTTTCTTGTTCTCATGATACTGAAAAGGTCAGTAATGCTTGGCAGTTATTAGTCATTATCTTCTAAAACTTAAGGGAAGTTTAGTTCATCAATGCGACATCTTGTTTGTACCAATAAAAACATTAACTTCACCGGTCTTACAGGCTGAATACCAGACCTATATGCAAGCCAAATGTAGTTTTATACTGTTAAATCCTAGACAAATTTGATTTTGCTGCCGACCTAGGGGGTCTAACGTTACAACAGCATGGTTATCAACAGAGATAGATCAAAAACCAGACATGCCAGTAAAAACAAATGGGAACTTTGCCTGTGCTATCAGATATTAGAAGCTCCCTAATGATAAACAAAAGTATTTGTTGTAAATCATTTACGTATGTATTAATGGGTATTCGTATGCTACCATTCTGTAAAGTATGCCCAGCAGTACTAATTCTGTGTTTTGAGGAATGTATCTTATGTTTTAGACCAATTCAGAAATCTTTACGCCAAGCAGGGCTGTAAAAGACGAAAAGGAACAAGGTTTGTCGCTACAACTTTTTATACCAATACCATACAAGACATGGATAATAAACAACAGTATGTGCTTACGAAGCTCTATATTTACCAAAATGAATGTCGTACAGTGTTATGAACAAAATTGTAACGTCTGGCAGCAGAATTCCTACATACATTGACACTTACTTTTCTTGAAGACTACATAATTTCATCCGCACGCGCTTTAGTTAAAGTTTGCATAAGCAACCTTTGCAAATGATTCCATACCAAATTGTGTAAAGCTAGTTACCTCTAAAATGTGTAAAATATTAAAGTAATTAGAGACATTGTGAGTATGACACAGAATTCTGTCGACTATCCATTATGAACACTTGATAGTGTTACTTAATCTGTTTAGTATTATATCTTCATCCACCCGTTTCGTATTTCATGCATTTTATTGTTCTGTAATATCATATCAACAGAAGCTAGATATCATTACACAAAGACTGAAGATCCGGAGGTAAGCCCTGCCTTGATTGCTGGTAAATTCAAAAAAAAAAAAAAATTGGAGTCGAGTTTGTAAAACACTCCAGTGTTACAAGGTGTATAGATATATCTGGCTGGGACCAAATATTTAAATTGCATGCAGACTGAGGGTTGATAGTATCGGTACTAAACGCATATTTCATGGGTAAAACTGTAACCTTTCACCGAAGGCTACTAGACATTGTTTTCATTCTGAGGTTTACTAAGATGGTTTACTAACGTTTACTATGATGACAAAAATCATATTTCAAATCCTTTACGTAAACCTGTAGATAAACTAGACGCAAAGTCAGGGATCTTGTCTACTCATATTGGGCGCCATGTGTTACAAATTTAAATCTCACCGCAGACTAGATAAAGAATGAATTAGATAGGAAAGAAGGATACGTCTGGATCACTTAAGGGAATCGTATTTCTTTGGTCAATTAGTTAGTTAGATGAGGTTTACGGCTGAGTTAACTTTCACCAATTGGTTAAAGTCGGGCCGGCCACGGCCTTTTTCCAGTTGTGGCTCACTGTATTTCTGTGGTCAAATAAGATGAAAGCATTTTAATTCTGTATTATTAGCTGACTGATAAAATTGACAAATGGCGAACCACGCGAAGGCGATATTCTGCATACATGATTTTTGCAGTTAGCGTTTTCGCGTTCTCTTATTCACAAGGCAATTTAATCCGATTGTTTTTTGTTATGAGGATGAATATAATGTATCTAAAGTACTGGTTTTAAATTAACTGGAGGTCTAAACCATCACTGTGCTGCTGTTATTGTTGATCTTTATTTCATTTTTCATTGTCGATTTTTATGCCCTCCGTCTCCATTCATTTTGACATGACAAACAACTGCTTAATCAAGGCGCCTTCCAAAGTTTATGTACATGTATGCCTGGCAGGAATAATAATGCTAAAGTTGCAGAGGTATCATCGAAGGACGAAGGACAAAGTGTATCTAATTTGATAGTAGAGAGGTGGTTGTATTAAAATGACCATTCTCTTTTGAAAGGGCTTTTCTCATTAATATTTAAGATGCAACTAACAACATCTTACTTTATTGTGCAATTTCATGTCGACACTGCCGAACCCAGTCACATTTGTCTTGTGTATGTGTGCGCCAATTCACAATGATACAGTCTTCTCCACTGTTACTCGAATAAATATTGTTAACTCTATGGGTTGTATAACTTTAGTTATGCACTTGGGTAACAGCCGTTTCACCAGAGTTTGCTTATCAACTCTTTAGGAACCAGGACTTGAACGAAATCCAACCATAAAACTCAATGGTTCTAAGAAACCATCAACAGCGTCAGATACAGTGCAAAGACGAAGTTGGGTGAGTGGTCAATCACTACTACCTTGCATCTGAATAGCAGAGATAGAACGTGTAAGAGTTATTTCAATTTTACTAAGGGAAATTAAAGACCACAAGATAAACAAACACTGTCACTTCAGAATCCCAACTCATATCTTTGTAAAGACGACTTCAAAGTACATTTTGATTTAAATATTGAGTGAACTATTACTACAGCAAAGCTTGGATATTATCAATTTAATGGTTCTTCTAGTATTTCCTACCTTTTGTAGGTTCAATTACCAAAAGGTATGTTTGTATTGACATTCTTGACATAACATGCCTATATTTGGTACGCTTATGACCATGACATATCACATGCTGTGAATATTATGAACATGTTATTGAGAGGAAGGGGTTTTAATATTTCTACTGATATTTCTTTCGTAAAAGTTTGTTTGCACTTAATGATTTTAGAAACTTTGGAACGTATATCTGCTTCGAAATCACACATGCTACGTACATAATCAGTAACTTGTTTCCATTTCTACTATTCTCTCTTAAAAAAAGCAAGAAGAAGAAGACCTGCTTGAACCCTCATTACAAAAGAAGTTCGGGAAACTTAATTGTGATGAACTAATGAAAGGCACATTTCAGGTACAATACAGCTTACAAAACATACTATTAGAGGTAGAAGGATGCACATTTTTTCAGGATTGAACAGAACATATAAAAGTGAAAGAATATCTTATAAAAAAAATAACTTAACAGTAGTGAATATGTTATTCAGCAACTTACGTGCCATGAATTTTCCTTAACAAATTTCCCTTTAAGACATGTTTAAATTTTGCAGCCAACAGTGATCTTCGTTAATGAGCTTATTTAAGTCTTTTCGAAATGTCCAACAACAATGGGAAACACATATAACCCTTCGCCATGACTGATTCTTAAAATCGTTCTTTTATACATGTATTTTCCCCAATGCAACACACTTTTGCTCCTTCAAGATGTATTTTATAATAATATTCTTCCTCTCGTTGCATCCTACCTCTATTATTTTACGAGAGTGGATATAACATCCATTAGGGCCATGGTTTCCCAACCTTGGGGTGGCGAAGCACTTATCGTGAGGTCGCGAACTAGTTTGAAAATATTTGAAAATTTGTCACACCCTAAAGAAAAATAATATACATCACTTATCAGAAATTTTGTAACGCAAGAGACAACAAACTCGCTAAACACATTACTTACGCGACTTTGTGAAGTCAAATGCAATCACTAGAAACAGTAAGTGCGGAGGTGAATTTGTGATCCTTTTTGGGGGTATATTAGGCCTAGTTGACTTGAGCCCCTCTCACCCGAAGGGTCGTCAGTGTTTTTTTCTTTTTATCAGATGAAAATGTACTTAATCGTAGTTTACAACAGACTGGTAATGGGTACCTGGGGCGAACTGTTTTTTTCCTAGAACATAACAAACTAACAATCATAAAATTTATAAAATTTATCAGAATTTTGTAAAGCGAAAAACTTGCAAGAAGTTTCCAAATGCCTTTGATTAGTTGATGAAATGCCCGTGTATTCCGCGGGAAAACATTTCGCGAAAACAAATTCACGCTGCCAAATTTGACCATATTTTGATAACCTGCTAATAATCTTATGGAGAAGAGTTTCCCATCCAAGAAAATACTGACAATACCATATCTAAGAACTTACTTGGGGAGCCTAGGAAGGGCGGTTTCCGGCAATCTAGGGGGTATTTTTATCCAAAATTATTCTGGTACCCTCTGCGTCAACTGATCATGGCGCTCCGCATAGATAGTCTTCCCACAAATATGAGCCCCCCCCCCAGTCTAAAATCGTGGGTGTTATCGTTGCTGTTCATTGGGGTCGCAATAAGATGCTGCTACCTGAAATGGGGTCGCCTCAGAAAAAAAAGGTGGGAAACTCTGCGGTAGACACTAGTCTTCTTAAAAGTTGAAAGATCCCTTACTTTCACGGTAGCAATGGACCATTTTAACGTCATTGTGCTCTCACAAACTGACCCCTGTATGCCTCTTAACATACCGAATAGGTACATTTCTGACCTAATTGGAGTCATTTTGTCTCACAATGTGCTAAATCAACAAGTTGGGAAAGTATAGCAATTAGGGTGATAAGCCGATAGGATTTTAAATTGAATCTGGCATTTACAATATGTTTTGATACAACGACTATACGTTCAGAATTAAAAAAATGACTTACTTGCGCCTTTCACAACCAAGCGGCCTCAAATTACTGTTTGGAAGTAGTTAGAAAGTACTCAACCAACATTCCAATACAGACTGTCAAACCACACTTTCCCTGAAATGAAGAGGGTTGTTGAAAAGCTTTTCTATGTTTGGAGGTTGCCTCAAAGCGCCTCATGATTAGTGTTTTATTTTCAACAAATTTAAATTCTTTCAGGCTAATTTACGGTGTTTCAATTTGATAGTTTCTTTCACCTAAACTTGGCCCAAAATGGAAAGATGTTGGGAGATTCCTTGGTATTCCAGACGGAGAACTTAATTGCATACAGATAGACAACCAAAGTAGTCTACGAAAGACTATTTACCAAATGTTTCTGTGCTGGAAACAGCAAAACGGTTCCGACGCAAAGTATACAGTGTTGATCACAGCTTTACAACGAGCAGGAAGGGAAGACCTGGCAGAGGCTGTGCAGAATCGAGAAGGTGCACATCACAAGTTGCCTTTGATTGTTTTCTGATATTTATTTTTCTTCAACTCTTATTAGATATTAGAAGTATGAAAACCATGGATAACGAAATTTTAAATGTGGGCAAAATACCTTGCCCCTCTATATAATACGATTGTTTGAAGAGAAAGTTCTTCATCATGGGCATACTAAATTTGGCAATAAGACTACCCAACAATCTGTTATATTTTTGAGTTTTATAAAACATATTCATTCCTTGTGAAATAACTATGTAAACATCGTAGTATATAGGTTCTGTGATTACTCGATCAACAATTTCAAGTTAAAGGAAACATCAAAAATTTTGTAGTTGTCAATCGGTAGTAAAATTATGGGTTTGCAATTATTTTGAAAGATTACTTACAAACCATTTTGCAGAGGGATAATCGGTTATCATGTAAAAAACTACTAAACTTTTTCAAGTTAATTGGTAAGGTTCATAACATACTTGGAAACACTAACGAAAATGTATCCATCATGCTGATACTTCGTAGAACCTAGCTATGAAGGAAGCAAGAGAATTTAGGGAACCAAAACATTTGCATACTTAAGCAAATGAAACCTGTGGACGAAACCGTTCAAAGCTTGCAATTCTTCCAGAAAAAATACGGTTGTTACCAGTACCGACAAACTTTGTCGTCATCTTTCTTTATTACAGATATTAAACACATATTAAGGAGGGACTATCAACAGTAGCGATGTGGGTAAGTTTCATACAATCCAATTTTGCAGGTACTGTTCGTAAAAAAATTGTGATTGGATGGTTCTAGGAAACTGTAAACAATGGCATCTTTTAAACTTCACTTAATGGGATTTTTACACTATCCATTCAATTTGCTGTCATACACTATTTGTCTCGGGGTAAAAATTACCAGTAAGACACAATGTTAGACGGAAATCTTACTGGTTCCGTTTGTACTGTTCTAGTTTAACGAAATTTGGCTTGCAAAAATGTCTTTTACTTTCAAACAATTTTTATACTAAATGTTTAAATTGACAGACATTATTTCAAAGGCCGTTTGGCGCTTCAGGACGTAGTATGCAAGGAGGCTTTCGGGCAAGAAACTGGACGTGGAGGTTCGATCAGACTTAGATAAATGGGTGTAAACTGGAACAAGAGCCATATCAATAGGTAGTTCAACCCGGAAAGTTCATCAACTTTTGATTTATTGAGGCAAATGCACACATTGTCTTAAATTTGTCAATAAGACTGAAAATCTGGCAAAGTTTACCCAGGGCTCAATGGGTTGCATCAGTTTTTGTAACTTGAAGTTTAAAGTTTTCACGAGTCAATGGAACAGTACGATTAATTTTAAAGGAGATTTATGTTAAGTTATGTTATGTTATTTCTCTTTATGGATGGAAAAAGTTACATGCAACAAGACTATCATGACTTTATACCTTATGCTGGTGTGGTGTTTTGTTCGCAGCATCATGCAGAGGATTTAAGAGGGGAGGGGGTTGAAGGTTTCAGAAACTTTGTTGGGCAGAAATAATCAGTTTGGGGTTTTTGTACTTTTCTGAAAAGTTCATGTATGAACTTCCATAAAATGCAACAAAAAAACTTATGAAAAACCACTATTAGGTTCCCTACTTAACAAGTTCAAGTACTCTCCTCACATTTCGTAAAACTGGTACCTTGTACACAAACTCATCCCGAAAGTGTTGTCTTCTTACTTCAAATGTCCTACCTTTACACCAACTAACACTTCTTTTTCAAATGGAGGGCCTCTTATCTGTGCCTAATCACTGGTTCTAAATGCTAATTTTAGCAGTAAAGTAAGTCCAAATAGTTCCCTAGCAACATTTTCCACCAAAAGATGCAACTTTGTATGTTGAAATGTGTGTATTAATCGAAAAAATGTGTGTTGTAACTTCAAACAACGTTTTTTTTAAAAATGCGTAAAATAACGTTGTTTGATCACGTGAACAAATGCAACTCAATAACCTAACATGCCATAGCCTATGCACCAGTTTGGGCATAGAAACAGAGAAAGACAGTAACAACATAACCATTGACTCATTTTTTTCAGTTTCACTTCAGGGGTTTGATCGATTGCCGTTGCCTTGGCAACCATTCAATAGAAGCGACTCCATGGTCTCGTTTCCAGGCTAGGTATCTATCACATAACCAAATTTTAACTTCATCGGACCTTGCTATATGCAGTTACAGTTGTTCCCAATTTTGACCGATCAGAGGCTTTGTTTGGTTACCATGGCAACAGCGTGAAATTTTTATGCGTTTTCCGTAACTATGCAACATAGGCTACAGCATGACATATGACAAGTCATAAATTATATGCTACACATGCTGATATATGACATGGTAAAATTAGGCCTTCAACCCCTAAACTCCCCCTTTTTTAAAGTGCTTACGAAAGTGTCTTTTTTTAAATAAAGCTACTGTTGGACAACTCCTAGTGTAATACTTTTCACATATGTTTTGCAATGATTTGTAAAGTTAAGAGCCAATTGATACATCTTTATGTGTACGAAATTAAACACCACTTGAAAAATATAGGTGAAAATACAATTTCGAAGTAATTTGCATCGTTTTTTACAACTTCGGAGAAGAATTTCACCACAAAAGATTTTAGTCCTATTTTTACTCTTTTTTTTTTTTTGGAAGTAATTCCTTAAATTATTTCCGTCAAGGTAGTCATAGCCTTTACTGCAGGCTTTCTTTGAGTTGAAAAGAAAAACAAAATGTCTCTGCCTAGTTAATCTATACTAGCTCCATACACTTTCTAGGCCATCCAGAGGTAGCCTTTTTTGTTCTTGGACTGGACAGTTACAAAAACAATTTGAATGACACTAATTAGTCCATATGTGCATGCGCTTTGCAATCAATCCATTTTGAAACAAACCCTATCAGTTGAGATTTGCTTAACGTTACAGTTAATAAGCTCAATTCACTCGTTATTTGCATTGAAAATTCCATATAATATTTTCCCTTTACATCTGACGTGAGTAGGATTAATTTTTATGCGGATAAAACTAATTGATTCATCAAATACTGCTCAGATAAAGTTAGGCAAGTGCTTTGTGATCGCTGAATTGTAGGACGTAGACGTTGCAGGTTGCCCTGCTAAGAAGCCATCTCAACCCCCTTGCCAGATATCCTAAAGTTTATAGAACGCTTCGCTCAATTAATAGGTTTTAATAAAAGGCGAGAAAAAGTCCAAGGTCTTATAATAACACGTTTGCTCTTATTATTACGTAAAGTTGTGGTAGGTGGTTCACTATGTGACGCTGCCAAGTAGGGGAACTGTTGCATCATTTATGGAGAAAACTCGATCAAGTCTTGACATGATCTAAAAAAAATGAAAAATCCCACTCTTTTAAAGGAATATGAGTTCTTTCCAGATGAAGAAAAGGTGATTTTATAGAAAATGTAACTTGTTCCCGCCAGTACCTTTTCTCTCAAAAGACTAGCGAGGTACACTCAAAACAAAGTCAACGAATAACATTTGGGTGGTTCATGTGAGCAATGTAATAAAAGTGTGCACGGAGCTACCCCTACAAAAAAAGTGTGGCATGCCACATGTGAACACACATAATCACGTGTGGCAGAGCATATGAAAATACATAAGGAAAAAAGTGTGGTAATGTGTGGTGACACGTGGTATTGGAACCAATCTGACACACAGGACCACACTTTTTGATTGCTACACGTTGAAATCTGGGTCAAAGTGGGGAAAGCTGTGTCAAGTTGACACACGGGGCAAACCAGGGCAAAGTGTGACAAACAAGGCCAGTGAACGAAATCGAACTATTAAATTTACTTAGTTTACTCGGGACCACACTTCTCCACATATTTTCACACTTTGCCTACTTTACACTAGTTTGGCTCCTGTTACCTGTGTCAAAGCGTGTTACATGGTTTTCCACGCATTTCCTCATGTCCAAACTGGGGAAATGCAGGTCAATGCATGAAACTTTGGAAATGTGTGTCAACTCTTTATTAATGACACACATTGTCACACAAAAATTCACAGATAATTCACGCCTCTCCACACCCCACCATAGGTTTGCACAGTTTGACACAGTATTTCACGTGTGGTATTGGAACTTTTGCCACACAATTTTTTTGTAAGGGTAATATTACCCATGGCTCAGACGTAGGCATCCACTTGCCATCGTTGCAGTGAATAAGTATAAAGTTTTTACTAATAATTAGTCCTATATGCCACACTTTCCCTGTTAGATCCCTGGTAACGAATGTGTTGCAACCGAAGCAATTATCCTTCTTCAAGGTACTTATGGAATTTGTTTTTCTCCTTTCAGAAAACAAGCCGTGGCAGACCTGGGCTGGGTGACTTCAGTCTTGAGGCCAAAGGTCAGATGGAGAGCAAAATGATAAAAATAAACAAGAACTTCTCAATCAGTGGAGCACCAGGCACTAACTTCTCAAAGAACGGTTGGCTTTGTGGTAAAAATTAGCCTCCATCAATAATAAATATAGACGTTCTATTTATAAAGGGTAGTCAATGGCGGTTTCCATAGGGAAAAGTCGTCCAGAAATGGGCTTATCATAAATAATGTGGTCACTTGAACATTATAGAAATACCATGTTTCTATGAGGATATTATAAAACTTTAAAAACATCTAGACTACGTTGCAAATGAAATCTACTGCGCGGGATACATGAAAACTTAACATATATTTTAGGCCCGCTTCTTTTGTAAGGATGACTTGTAAGTCAACCGTATCTTATATCTTAGGCTGATTTTGGTATCATTCTCAGAATAGATGGAGTCATACTGAAAGATGAAGGCATGTGTGAAAATAAGGCTAGAAGAGTAGCACTGTGGATTGCATTTTATAACTACTATAAAAAGGATTCAAATCGTATGATTGCTTCAATTTTGAAGCAAGTCATTAATAAATAGAACGTCTTTGGTTAGCTCCTCTACATGGGATTAAAATTGTATTTTTACATTTTCTCTTTCTTTACAATATTAGACCTGGAATCCAGAAGACTAAAACAAGTGGAAACGCCCCAACTACTGACCTCATGTGCTAATGGGGACATTCCACAAGATCATAAAATCGATGACTGCAGGGACGGGGACCACGACTTCCCCTCCTTTATTGCACTATAAAGCAGGAAACAATAAAATACCAATTTTCGTCAATATTTCAGAAATAATACATAATAATATCACAGAGAAGATGTTTGTACCCATGACACTATGGTCAATGACCACATTGGCACCAGTGCAAGGACATACCGTGATGGTCCTTCTTAAAAATTCAACAAAGACACCTCATCAGATCAAAGGTGGCATGGGGTATATCTGGTATCAGACCTCGTTACCTGATCCGTGCC
>WURT03015975.1:0-16101 GCA_009936505.3 Holothuria glaberrima | reverse complement strand
GGGGGGCACTGGGATGGCCAAGCGTTCCGCCGTAGGGGAACACCAAAATGAAGGACAGGGCGTAACTGGAGGTGTCTTAGTGACATATAGCTTCCCTGTAGACACTGGGCCCCGGGGGTCAAATCAAGGACCCTTGGTGGGGTTCAGGGAAAATTCCATTGAAAAGTCTTGGGGATGAAGAGGCTCTGAGATATTTCTAAATTGTGACCATTAAAATGGAGCTTTTGACAGCCTACAAAATGGCACTGAATGCTTTACAGGCCACAAAAGTAGAAATAAACAGTTGACCATGCTCTGGTAGTTTTAGTCTCAGTAACGATTTAATGGTGAGGGTGATGTGTGGGTACGACGGATCATTTAAAGGATTGCTTTAAGCTTTAAAATTACATCCACTCATGTGGCCTGAGGGAATAAGTATTGAGGCAACTCACTTCCGGGAGTAAAAGCCTGAGGAAAAGCCTTCACGTTAGAGCATCGAAGGTGCGTCCATGTTTGCGGATCCTAAGCTAGCTGTTAAATGGGTGTGGGTGCCTAAAATTATAATAGCGACAGATAAGTTTCCTGTATTTTTACAGCAATAAATGAAATGTAGCCAGCGCCCGCTTAGACTACCCCATAGTACAAGTTCAAAGTGACCAGAAAATTCTGGTTTAGAGCATGTATGGAAATTTCGTGCAAGACCTTAGGCTCCCTTCGGAGGTATTACCACGTTGTGATCCCTGGTCTGGTGTTTGGCTGCTCCTCTGAGAGGATTCAAGTGAGCAGGCATTCCTTTGCATTTTCTACAGTTTTGGAACATTTGAATTGTATTGAAGGGACACAGCTCACTCCCTCAGTAGTCCCATAGCTATTGAAAATAAGTGTTAAAATAATAGCTGCCGATTACATCTCCCAGTAATGTAGTCGACCTTCACATAATTTAAGGAACAGATGTGGGCAAAGCGCCGCAAAATTGCACCTTTTTAGAAGAAAGAAATGTGCAGTTTTAGCGACATGTGTCACTGATGAAGTGTCAGTAGTTTCTCGTATTTACATTTAAGATATCCGTGAACGGACCCAATACATCATTAGGAAACAGGAGGGGGCAAAGCCAACGTTTAAGAGGGGATGGGGTACTCTCCCCCCGGCCACTCCAATGATTCTCACACAAACACACACTTGTCCGTGCGATTGCATAGATTCCTTATGAAGCCTAGGGAAGCACAAAGCCTATTTGGATGTACGGAGTGCCCTTAATTGCACATTCAAAATGCAAGCGCAATGTTACAAAATTGGGCTAAGCTACACCATAAAATCACTCAACAACATCATCATAAGACTTACACAAGACAAATGAGAGTTCATATGGGGTAACATTAAGGGCCATTCTGGTTATATCAAAACCTACCAAATTCTATGTTTCCCATTGTCATGAACTTTTCTGTAACCCTTCGAGTAGTACACTCTCTGATACTTATCAGCTCAGCTGAAAGCTTCAGCTGAGCTAAAGCTATCGCACATGGCAAAAGTCTGTCACTTTTCGACTTCGCATTTAAACGCATGGCATTTCGCTACTTTTTCATAAATGTGACTGAAATCTGGGTGGACGTTATTTGACCTCAGGGGAGGGTTTTGTTTCAAAACGTAAAATTCCCTCCTTTTCGTTCAATTATGCACTAAATGTGCTGAAACGTTTCTCAGCCTATAGGTAGTTTCCAATAGTGCTGAATCAACGTTATATATCCCAGTTGCTGTTTTTGTCTTTATTAGAGTACAAACAGTTCTTTGTGTAGAAAAAAATACTTAACAAAAGAATACTTTACACATTTCAATGTACAGAACGTGGAGGCTCTCTGTTGTTGTCGTTATCATTTGAGGTCCCAAAACAATACTTTGTGTAACAACCAACACACAAATGTGTACTCTACACATATAAATGTACAGGACGTCTCGTGCTTACATTGTCATGGAAGCGTTTTGAAATCCGAAAAGTGCAGTGTATCGATTGTGGAGTACCGTACATGGACTACCACGCGGTGCAGACTATGTTTGCTTAGCTCCTCAGCTTCCCAAACCAGGGATATGACTGAACAACGAAAATGCCTCACAGCCTGCTACGTAAGCATACGTGCGCACGTGGAGCCGATCTTATTCAGACGTTTTATGATTATAGCTAAATTGGTTGGATGGTTACTCGAGAACAAAGTTCGTTGAAGTGCAAGTTCTTGCGAATAAGTGGCCTTGTGCGTAACAGTGGTATGAGCTACACATTTTTGTGTTGGGCAGAGACACACGTATTCAACTTAGTCTTTAATTTAAATAACAAGTCTGAGTCTTGTAATAATCCAGTTGCAAAAGAGGCGTCGTCTTTGTTTTACAGAATGGTTTGGGGAGTTTAGCTTAAAATTTAAAGGTAATAAGCAGTCGACGAAAGTTTATTTGTAACTTGCTTTACAAATCTTCTCCTATCTCCTTTACATTGCATTTCTGGACAACATTATTTAGTGATAAAGGTAAACAAATGACTCATTCATCTTAAATTTATCATATAATAATTGTGTAAAAATTATTGTCACATGATGGAAAGGGGCTACTCTTGAAGGATGCTGGGGTATACTATAACTTGAGGTGAATGTTGTCTAGGGAATGGTGTAAGGGGAAGTGGAACTTCCCCCCCCCCATTTTTAAAAGAACACATTCCTTTGATTTAAAATATAATGCAATATATGTTAGGGTTGTGCTAACATTTTAAATATTGAGAAGGAAAGCGTGCATTCTTGAAGGCGTGTGCCATATGTCAGTTTCGGATGCAGGAATTGTGCAGTCACAGGGGGCAACGACACTGCTAGAGGCACCATTCAAGCTTATTCTTCGTCGGTTGCCGAAAGCCCTACTATAATGTCAAAATATACCACTGAACAACATATTCAAAATCCGCAATAATCTGCTTTGGGGAAAAATATCCAAGATGGCTGCAAAAACCCCCGCCGAACATGGTAAAATTCATAGAAAAGGTATCAATCAGTTGAAAAATTATGACAAATTCCAAACAAACTGTGCTAACTATATAAATTTGTCATTTATTGAGGACACATACATGACATTTCCATGGTGCCAGTATGTTTTAAAACCAAGATGGCGGAATTTTAGAATGGCTTTCCATGAAATCATTGTAATATATCGAAATAATGAGGAAAATATTGATGAAAAATATGTTGGGCACACTGACTCTTAAACTATGGCCATGCTACATGCCACGTAATCAAAAATTATGTTTTAGAACATTTTTGTTGGAACTCAGGTCAACCAAGATGTCGTAAAAGCAAAATGGCCGTTAATGATAAAATAACAATGTAGCATAAAATCATAATAATAATAATCATTAGAAATGTATTTCGAGTGAAAACCCTTCATATCTTTATGGCAGATTGTACATAAAATTTAAAACATGATCTCTGATATTTTATGCAGGAATCCAAACAAATAAAAATGAGTTTCAAGTTCTTGAGTCTCTGATAAGCAGTTAACTTAGGAAAACATGAAAGAAATCAGATCGATATCATTGCAAAGCAAGTAAAGTATAATTTTGCCACACTAAAATAACAATTTTTAACGTAACATTTAGAAGTAAGAGTTCGAAATTTGAATCGTTTAAGTATTGCAAATTTGACCAGTGATCTGTTTAACGCGTTTTACCGATCAGCCGTTGTTAACTGAAATCGATTTCTTCGCATTATTGTGGCCATACTTGGTGTCCGTTGTTTTTGTGGCATCTTAAACTGAACTTCAGAGGCCGAGTTGCTTTTCACTTTTTTAGAACAAAATATTAATAGAAACCTTTTTTCATTTAATCTCCTTTTAATTTTGTATACAAATTTAATACTTTTTCTTCTTTATATAATATGATACTGTGTCAATGCATATTGACATATCATTACAATATTATTGTAATCGGGTAATGAGTAGCCATAGGCCTTTTTAATGTAGCAAGTAATACAAAAAATGAGGTTAAGTTTGGGTAAGTTTCACCCATTCGGGGGAATTTTGATCCAAACGGAACAATCTCCCGGACTGTTGAAAAAGTGAGACAGTGCCAGGAGTAGAATGATAGTTTTAATCTCACTTGGAAACAGCTTGTTTAGGCAGCCGTGAATGTGGTAAACAATTATTCAGACTGTTAGGCATTTGCTAGTTCGTGAATCAACATACCTCACAAAATAGCCCACATTCATTTTCTCACTACTTATTAACATGAACAAGTTTCTGTTTTCGTCACCTCAGTGCTGATCGAACAAATTTTTATTGTATTATTTAAATAATATTACGCCGGAAATATGATTAAATTAATTGGTCAGATCTACCTTAGCCAGTTTAGCTGTATAAACGTTTAACGAAGGATTTACTTTTCGGTCGTTTTCCCCTCCGGGAAGAAAACATAGCGAGCTCCCTTCTTAGCTGCTATAGAAGTTAATTAAAGAAAAAATTGACTCTGTGAAAAAAGTAATAAAATACAAAGACACCCTTTGCAATAAAGGATGGCAATTAGATTCAAATCCTAACGTTGTCACATGTGTCTACCACGGGTTATTCTGAGGTTTTTTGCGCAAAAACCAGGCGTCATTCCCGTTGGCATTGACACAGGTTGGCCGGTTGCCACACTTTGTCACAGGTTTGTCACAGATTTTCGTGCAAAAAGTGTGGCAATTACACCCATTATTAATTCTGAAACAAAACCTCTGGATTGAAATTAATGCGAAGATAATAAAAATATGATTGTCACAATCAATTGCACTTTACCTCTGACCTTTAAAATTTGACCGCCATTTCCGTTATAAACGTAGTACGATGGGTCTACATAGGGTACTTTCCCACCAAGTCGGCTTCACCGTTTAGGAGACATTGAGGCAAAACAAAATCTAGCACATACACCCACGCACACACAAACAGACAGACACGTTTATACCTTCTCCACATTTACCACCAATCACCTTGGGGTACACCTCTATTGATTCTCCCCTCAAACTAGTAACTTGAGGAAAGTAACCGCTATCATGAAAACAGTTGATATTTCATCAAGCCTCAACTGGCAGAGAGACTACAATATCATATGAGCGATCGTATAACAACCTGATGCATTCCTGAGCTTGCATTTTTTGTTCGGGTTTGTTCACAAAACTAATCAAGGAGAGTTATTACGAACAAGAAGCAATGGGATTCAGTTATCACCAAGTTTGATTAATAGTCTACAATGACATTTATTAAACAACAAAATACTTATTGGAAATACTTAAAAAGGGTACGTCACTTGTCATCTCTCATTGTGTTCCTTGTCCAATACATCTATAAGAAAATATTTAGACGATAATTCCCTAATTATTGGTATCAATATGATGATGTGCGTTTACAGTGAATCAATTTACATTTGTATTATTTACTAAATACTACATATTACCATCGTTATACTCCGGCAATCCTGACAGTGCTCTGTTTAATTATGTTCCAACTTCTAGTTATGCAGATATACACAGTAGCGTAACTGGGGTAATAGAAGTGGGGGGGGGCAGGGATGAAATAAGGTAAATGTACCGACAGCATTTCGTGAATGTTTTGACATTTTGTCAAAGGGTTATCACTTACTAAGTCACCATGAACTCGTGACCCCCCCATCCACCCCAAATCTTGCTTTATTTTCCCAAAACTTCGTAGTTCATAAAACTACAAAATACCAATAACCAGGGCGTCGATTTGATTTTGGAATTGGGGGATATCTGGCCTAAACTTTTTCTCTTATCCTGGTGAGCAGTCTAAGAGGAGTAGGGC
Organism: Holothuria glaberrima; assembly: GCA_009936505.3. Lineage (NCBI taxonomy): Eukaryota > Metazoa > Echinodermata > Holothuroidea > Aspidochirotida > Holothuriidae > Holothuria > Holothuria glaberrima. Next base: position 10,302 of record WURT03015975.1, on the reverse strand, counting down.
TAGATGCAAAATGGCGGCAAATGTTTCAATGATTGGGGTATACTTCGTTGCCTAAAGAAAAAACTGTATGCAGACTCAGCCAGGGATGGTGCTTGGATTTACCGATATGAGGGCCAAGCGCCCTGACTAGGGGCCAGCTACTCTAAGCCCCGACGGAAGCAATAGGTTGCAGAAATGATGCCGATCGCAAAATATAAGGCGCACGAAGCGCGCCGAAAAAATGGGATTATATTGCAAAAGATTTCATATTTTTGCTTTCATTAAGAAAAGTTGAGAAAAAGTTTGGGTTTTTATTAAAAAAAATCTGCCCTTCTTAAGAGCAAACCAAGAAATTTGATGGTGCGACTGCATGGTTTTCTTCGGGGAGTACATTTTTCATCTGACTCATTTAGGCTCCCAGACGAAACTGAAAAATCTTTTTCCTTACTACATATCTTTGCCACCATAGTCACGTTGAAGAATCTTCCAAAAGATAGGAAAAAGAGGTTAGCATTTCGTAATATTTCTTTTCCTGTCTCTATTGAATCACAACTACAATATGTGTGGAACCCTTAACGTTGAATAAATCTAGTATGTTGGAAATGACAGACGTTACAGCTAGATACAACTGAAGACGAATTTTTTGAAGTTATAGAAAGATTTGTTACAGAACTTACTGCCTACGGACCTGATAAAGAGCCATGTGGAATTCTTTTTGAGCATGTTAAATGTACGATATGCCTATTAAGTTCCACAGTCGGCGGATGCATCGACAAGATCAGCAAATGTACCGACAGACCATCTCAGGACAACAGGGGGGACGCCCCCTGCCCCTGCCCCCTTACGTTACGCTACTGGATATACATATTTACGATGTTTAATATTTGACATTTTCCAACTGTATAATGCCTTATATTCTATATTTCTACCTTTCAAGATTTCACATCACTGACTCATAAGGGCTGCAAGACCATATTTGACAGTGTCGTTTGGCTGCGCTAATACATTGCAACAACATTTCTCCAAATTAAACATGATCACAGTTTCGTAATGAGGTAAGGATGGAGAACATGCTTCAGCACTAATTGCAGGACACAAAATAAAAAAGACCACTGTAACTTAATATTAAATGTTCAAAGAAAAAAGTTGTGTGTGGGCATAAATCTGTTAGTGACGCTGATCGATTATTAATTTGGAAAAGGAAGAGTCGAGGTAACGATTAAGGGATTACCCAAGGACTCTGATAGACACTTAACGGAATTTTGTAACACCAGTAAACACGTAATCAACTAATCCAGCACATTTTCCTTGAAGGTGTAACGCAGTTACCTTATTTGCCATTTCAAAGTAGATTGCCACATTCCTTAAATTAACAAACATGCAAAAACAAGAAATTATCGCTTCCGGCCAATACGGAAAATAGCTTTTTTTAGAGATCCAAGCTAGGGCTATTCTTAGAAAAGAACACCCGTGCTAATACGTAGTCAGCTGTGAAAAGTCGATACTATTTTAGATTTCCTGAGAGGATCGTTTCCACTAATTTGAATGGTTTTAATAAGAATTGTTTGAAGCCACTAGACTATTCAATTACTTCAATTTTGTATACTGCGAGTCAGGAAAAATTCTTTAACTTGGTTTTAATTAATGTTTTCTATCTTTTTTCATGTTTTTGATCATTTTTTTGTAGTATTGTGACAGCAAGCGTGAGAAATGTGCTGACCACTCACCAATGTGACTTTTTCCTGTCTGTCAGGCGGTAGTGTCTTACTCCTGTATCTGTATTGCTTGACAGTGATGATACCAAAAATGTGAACCCAACAAAAACGTAGATGCTGTATTCAATTTTGCTGTGGAGGCTAGGTACGTGTAAATGAAGTAGGGAGACTGCCGTGTCTTTCAGGTGTAGGTTCCCTGGAGTTAATTCGTGCAGAGTATGTCTATTCAAGCTGTATATATGTTCCAACTTCTTAATGAGCGCATATGTAACAAACGTTAGGAATGTCATTAAGGTAGTTGTAGCATACTTATTTCTTTTCCCTTTTAGGAATTACAATCCTAGTTTACAGGAACATTACTAGCAGCAATGGCTTCACCTTACACGGAGGTACTACAACCACTGGACAACCTTCCCTAAATTTTCTGACTATTGGTGAAAAAAATATCCCGAAACTTTGCATATGATCCTATTAATATTTATCTCTAGATGTTTTAAAATGAGAAATGACGCAAAATTTGAAGCCTGTACTTTTCTTTTGTTTCAATTAAAATTTAATACTACAATAAAGCAAAATTAATGTAAACATTCCAGCTTAAGACTATAATAGCACTAACATAACAGTGTATGTGTACGTAGTACTTCGTTACTTTCCTAATTTTGAATCATCATTTGAAAGGTACTCTACAGTAACGACTTTGGAGACTTGGTGATGATAAAGCAAAGGTATGCAGATCCATGTTCTGTTTGTCCAATTAGGTGAATATCGTTTCCCAATATCAGTGCCAGGCCTTTAGCTTAAATAATTCAATAAATACATAACAGTTAAAGCATACCTATTCAAGGCAGAGACGATTGCAGCTATTTCAGATGATCGGTTTTCCCTTGGTTATTACTAAAGTCAAGACATGGCTTACAGGGGAACTAAAAAGTGATAAAGCAAGGTGGGAGTTACGAGTAATGAAGAAATGCATAAAGCACATTATTTGCTGTTCAAAAGAGGGTGAACTCCCGAGTCTACTCCTTTACAACAAATTTTTTCCCCACGTAGAGCCAACCACTACTCAGCCTTTATGAAGTAGGTAACACACATGGCATGTGCCCAAAATAAAAACTTGTCACCCAAAATCTCAGTTTTCAAGCGTTGGGATGTTGCCTTCTTAACAGCGTTTCTCTTTTCATTCGTTTTGTACTGCCATTGGAAAGCAAATTTTTGGTTGTTCTATATGTAAGTTGCGGAAGAATCAACTTTAATGCACAGCAGCAGAGTAGCGAGGTCCACAAGCGAAAGGTGAACCATTAGACGACATGAGATAGCCGTGCAACACCATAGCTGTGGCTTGCAAATTGTTGGCCATATTAGAGGACGTTAAGAACGTTGTGTTGAGTCTTAGTGAAAGTTAATTTGGTATTTTAAGTTGTCAAGTCACGGCATGTTTTGCCAAGTAGCTTTGTTTCTGATGCAAATTTCCAGTCTTACTTAGCTTCGGTGCATGGGTGAGGTACGAAGGGCAATAAGACACCTTTTCCAGGTACTGCTCTGCACTGTGAGATAATTCCAATGTATTTTTTCTTCAAGCTTAGTGCTTAGATTGCAGCTTTATTGGTACTTTTACTGTTGTGCTTTGGTACCCACCGACAGGAATAAAGCGTAAACCTTTTTTTTTAAATTACGCTAAGGACAGTGCACACGCATCCTCTATCTGGGTACGTGAAAGTTTTGACGTAGTCGATAAGCAGTAGACAGTATATATTAACCTGTACAAAAGCGTAAGTTGCGAACACCATGTCATGTCGAATTGACATGAATGTGAAATGAAAAGGGCAACCAAGCTTCCACTAAATAATTGATGTACGTTTTTGTCCAGTTTTTAGTCATCAAGTGCTACGTCAGTGTGAAGAATAATATATCCTCTATGACCTATTCCATATCGGTATAATCAAGCATTTCCGACATACACACGTTGGTTCAGGAAACTAATCGCTCGTTATTTTTACCCACGTATCGCCATGTAGTGCCAAAATTCAAATTTGAACTATCCAGCTGACATACATCTTTACACAATTAGCTGCCCGATCGCAACTCTTTTTTACTTTCAAAACCTTCGGATGCCACCCCTGTTTATATTTACTTTCTTCCACACGAAAAATATCCTGTAGAAATAGTAAGAAACACTGGTCAATTTTCGAAAGGAATAAGCAAATAAAAAAAAGTTACATGTTAGATTTACATGATGGTAAAGAATCAATGGCAACCAAACTCACCAACATTCATAGTAACCTTTATCCAAGGCAAAGTCTACGGAAACACAGTTAAACCCATCAGACGTCCAAGTAGGACCAAAATTGAAAGAAAAACATAGCTGTGGCTAGGAACTTGTTAGCCATTACAGAGAATCAAAGACACGTTAAATCAACTGTTCGAAAAGGTAAAGACGTCATACTTAGATTTTATGCTACTTTTATACATCCCTATAGTTAAGACATGTCTTGCTAAGCAGCCTTATACTCTCTTGCCAAGTTGTCAAGGATTATAAAATTAAAGAGGATCGAGTTAAAAGATTGTTTACTTTCATGAAGTGTTTCTGAGGAAGGGGGCTGAGATTGCACCTTCCGCTTATCTTCACAGCTCTTCTTAATCAAGCATAAACTGTCAGTCAGATAACTTTGTCTGGTTAGCCCACGGCTCACTTAACTATGAGTAAACCACTCTGCAGCAGTTGTTTGCTATTAAGAAGAACCTTAAATATTGTCTTTACAAGGCAACGTTTGATAAAAAAAAACATGGGTTTCAGTTCATGCAGCTAGATCTACTCTCTGAGACCAGAATGTAGAGTAGTGACTGTACAGTATTCAGGTAAATTATAAAATTGCAGTGGCATTTGGATACACTTGGCACAGATCTATATGCAAATGGATATTACTATAATGTAGTATAGCCTATAATTTTTGAAATATTTGCTTTAGTGCGAAAAGGTCAAATCCTAGATTGCAGTTAAGCGAGAGTGCTATAAAATATAGCGTGAACTGTGAATTCATTTGCAATGTTAAAGATGTTATGCAACGGCTGTAAGTTGAGGAAAGAGATTGTAGCTCATATTTGTTTGCTGTGTGTACTTATTAAGCCATTTCCAACTCTTGTTTACCATGGCGTTGCTTTAATTGCTACCGTAGGTGATGACTTATGCCAAACTCATGAAGCTAAAGAATTTCAATGAGTCATTTTGAAAGCTAGTGCCTCCGTCAATATCCTTTCTTGCTAAACAGCTTACCATGCATTGTCAGGGCCATAGTCTGGAGGGTCGGGAGGGGGGAATCTGAGATTTTCAAACAGTAAATGAAAGGTGACTTTTTGAAAACGGTAAAAAATAATCATTGCTCATATTATGATTTCAAGGCCTTCAAAACGTAGGAGATCGCATGTAAGGGTTCGCCTCTAACCAATTTTTCCCAGAGAGGTCTCTTTGGACACGTTCGTAGGTAGTTCCTCTTCCCAGCGAATGGACCATCTTCTTTCTACAAGATACGCCCCTCGAATGCACCAGCATATAAGCTGGCTAAAGGTCAAATAGCCTGGTCACCTGTCACATCAATAGCTTAAGTCAGTGAGCTTGTAAAGAAACTTTCAACTTAATGGCATAAGCAGCCGCCAAAAACATTTCCTTATAACAGCAGCTAAATCTCACAATATCTTTCTTTTTCCTTGTTAGGTATCTTCCATGCAATGGTTAACATAAATCATGCATAATCTAGGTGAACCGAGGAGTTACTCTTAACGAGAGTTTCACAATTCAATAATGTACCTTTATGTGAAAGGACATTAAATCATATTCTCACCTCAATACAAATTTTAATTAAATACACTTTTCTTAAGGACTTGAAGTACCAGTACATTTTGCAACACCTTCAAAACCTACAGTTATCTCTACTCACAAAAATAAAGACAAATGCACTTAAGTCTTCTAAAATACTAGTAAACTACTTAACCTTAACTGAGAATCCCTTCAGTTACAAAGTACTATGCATAATATACTTAAGCAGCACTGGTTGAAAGCGCATTGGAGAGGTGTGAGCTGGGAGATTGAGGGAGTTTCAAGCAGGATATTCATAACTTTCATAATTTACTTGTTTTGCCACCCATTTCTCTGGCAGAATGGCTTAAAACCTACCTTTAACCCGCGCACCTCTTCCCCATCCGCGTTGAAAATGTGTTCTGAAAGCCTCTGCACAAATGGATGAATAATCTCAAAGGACATCACCAAACATAAAAGACACTCAAAGGTCCTGCTTTTGTTGTAGGGTCATTGATATGAGTATATGACCTGATATATGACACTACCTTATGTAATTATACAATAATTTAAAATAGGAGAAAAATTTGATTTTCTATGACTGCAACTTTATATCAGCCTCAACTTTCTGTACCTTCTGTTCTGGAAACTTTTAATTTAAGGGTAAGATTTTTCACGTATTCATCAATTTCACTATAAGTCTCTGTTTTCAATGAATTCAATTTCTTCATCTTCAGATGATCTCTCGTGTTTCTTCTGGGATTAACAATTGGTACTATTTTAGGCTTGTGGCGTGTTTTCTGTTTTCCTTTTGTAAGAATTTTCATGCCCTTTTGTTTAGAGAAATGTAAGGGTTCACAGCTCAAATGTTTTGGGAATTTTTTCAAGTGCTTAGCAAAATCTGACATATAATGTTGCTTATATCTCAATTTGAAATCCTTTATACCCTCAGTGTCTTGTGACCATTCTTTAACAAACTTTTTATTTGGGGTGGATTAGTTTTCATTTTTACAGACTTCGCCATTTCTAAGAACAGTATACCTCTTTCTAGAAGGCTAGTTGTTACTATCATACAGTAATATGTATTATAATGTTGCAATGATTATGTATGGAATATTGTAAATATTGCTCATTCAATGTAAGGAAAGTTTCGGACTACAAGAAACTTAGTTGTATGAGCTGGGGTTTGTTTTATAGAAGAAACTCTCAAAGTCATCTGATTGAAATAAGAATCGTTCACGTCGTTTTTAAGAAGGCTCCATTTTTTTACCTCCTAATGAAAAGGGTCACCTGTAGTCGACCTTTCTCATCAACGGTATGGGAAAATTTTTTGTACCATTGTTCCATTATGAGCAGCATTTGTCTGTCATAATGCATATGGCATAATTGCCAGATTACTTGTCAGATCAACAGAGCCAGACTGAGAGTTTGTTTTATTTCTCCAAGTTCGTCTGACTGAATGCGAACAAAAGTTTTGTATTTTTAACTTTTTCGCGGTAAGACCACAAAAGGTGATACCCTACCTGACTAATTTTAAAATTTACAGTCGGGATCTATGTAGTATACTCCTTGTAAAACCCAGTATGTGTTATATTTGGCTTTAGAAGGTCATCGTATCATAGCAAAATATTATGCACAACTCACATGAAAAGAGGTAAGATGGCAGTTGTGTCAGAAAAAAGTTATACAATTTTTCAATTCAGATCCTCAAGTTTTGTCTCACAGTTCTCCACATTTACCCTATACCACCACGAAACTTTATTTTATTAAAATCATTCACATTCACAGCATTTACTTTCTTGAGATAATCTTTCACAAGACAGATGAAATAGTTTACTCTTGATTGTTAAATTTCTACGTTATTTCAGCCTCTGATAAGTAGATAATGTTAAGAGAATATAGAAGGAAACATATTAATATAATTGAAGAGCAAGTAAGTATCACTTTGCCATACTACAATAACATTTTATAAATTGCAATTTTAAATTATAGCGTTCAAACTTTAAAATATCCTTTAAGTGGTGTTAATTTGACCAGCGATTTGTTTAAAAAATGTGTTTTACCGATTAGCAGTTGTTTACTGAATCCGGTTTCTCAGCATGATTGTGGCCATACTTTTGGTCCGTAGTTTTTGTGGCATCTTAAACTGAACTTCAGAGGCCGAGCTGCTAGCCAAAATAAACTCTTTTAGCTCTTGAAATGCTCCAGCCTTTACCCAAATGACGTTACATGGATGTATTCGATTCTTTTCCCTAAAAGATCTGTAAAATGCGTGGTCGTTGTAAATACCGTCGTCGATATTCTAAAGCGATAAAAACAAAGCATTAAGTTTTTTTTTAACTTTTAAGAATAAAATTTATGAAGAAAACCTTTACTTTATCTCCTTTTTAAATTGGATAATGGTTATTTTGTATACAAATTGAATACTCATATTTCTTTAAATAATGTGATACTAATGTGATATTAATGTGATAATGAAGTATACATCTCGTTAAATTTGTAACAAGGTAATGAGTAGCCATATGCCTTTCAATGGTAACAAGTAATTAAAAAAAATGGGGAGAATCTATTTTTCCCCGGTAGGGAGAATAGTTGATCATGGGCGCCTTTATATTGCCTATTATAGCAACAATTCCACGGGGTTCGTTGTGAACATTGTCAGTGACGAATAATTCTAGGAACCTCTTGAAAAAAACTTGTAGTTTTCATGTAATGGAATTTCTCGCATATTTGGTAGATGTATTGTTATAGTTACCGAAAAGCCACGCCCTAATCTGTGATTCACTACCCTGCGCGGTTTTTGAGAAAAGAGCAAGTATTTAAGTGGTCTTCATTGATGTTTACTCTCATCGTCATAAGCTAGCAATACTATGCAATGTATTAAGTAAGTCTTCACCCATCGGGAGACTTTGGTTTCACCCAAACGGGGAAATCTCCTGGTCTGTCGAAAGGGTGGGCAGAGCCAGGAGTGGAATGGTAGATTTAATTTTAAATTGGAAACAGCTTCTTTACTTAGCTTTAAATGTGGTGAAAAGTTATTCAAACTTTTAATGTTATGCATTTGCTAGTTTGTAAGTCATCATAACCTCAAAATAATATCTAGAATATCTACTTACTCTTGACATGAACAGTTTTTGTTCATCACCTGCTGATCAAAGAAATATTGATTGAATTGTCTAAATGATATTTCAGTGAAAGTAAAATTAATATGACGGTCAGGTCTACCTTCGCCAGTTTAGCTGTATCAACGTATAACGAAGGATTTCCTTTTTCACTTGTTTTCATTTCCAAGAAGAATACATAGTGAGCTCCTTTCTCAGCTGCTGTAGGCATTAAACGAAAAATAAATGACTCGGTTAAAACTAATATAATATAAAGATCTCGACCTGTTTTGGAAAAATGTCTCCTCGAGACACACAATGAAGACCCACTTTAATCAAAATGGTGTGTGGTAGCTATGTTCAGGCAGGAAGGAGCCACTGATATATGCGAGCCCGTAGCTAGACCACGTACTGAAGGGAACGCAAAAGCTCCTAGGCGCGAAACGTATCGAACCGCGTTAGGTCAATGGTATATTTGATCTCCTAGGAGACGAAAGTTTTTAAGGGACTTTGCCCTCTTGGCCCACCATAGAAGTCTCTATATTGTTCATTACCGGATTTTTTATCAGCAGTTCGTCGAAGGAAGATTGAATTAAAGGTTGATTCAAATCGACCTGACTTATTAATTAATGACTGCGTATAGAAATCACCAAATGGTACATTTTTTTATTATTATTATTTGGGCACACCACACGGGGTCTTACTTAAGTGTTTAGATCTTATAATAGGTTTGAGTTCAGCATTAAAATGATAGGTATAGATATGAAACTTTTTCCAAAGCATCTCCTTAATTTAATAATTGAATCATTGCAAGTGAACCAAGAGGGCAAACCACCAAGTTGCAAACTTGCTACCACGCATTTTAATAACATCAACACATGTCAGCTCACATCACCAATTAACTTAATCATATATAAAAACATATCTAGAGCTTTGACCTATGATATCTGGCGTTTACAAAGGGGACGTTCGAGATGCAATTTCCCACCTTGGGAATTATAGCGTCTTGCGTCCTATCATAAAAGGTAAACTCCAAATAAATTCAACAGACAAACTTTACGGCACCGACTTTATTCGCCGCAATATTGAGAGGTGGCGCAGTTAACTTATATTACTCACAGATGACATCAATACACTACAGACTACAGCACCTAGTTTGAAACAAAATCACCCAACCCACTAGTAGGGTCTGTGTACACAAATAGGTCATTTGACGGTCTGGCACGTGACCTTTGACCTCGGTTGCCATGCTGATCTCACATTTTGGAAGAACTTGTTTTCTTCATCATACGTGTAAAGTTATATTTTCAGTGCAATGTTTTCTTTTGAAATGAGTGTAAAACAACGATGTTTACATAATTAATATTTGACCTCTGGTCTTTGTCCCGTACTTCTAGGGTATAAAAACATTTTTCCAGACATGAGCACCTTCCCACTGGCCACCAAGTTGTAGAAAAGCAGGTTTCTCCGACTATCAGCAGTTCTCCATAATAATACAGATTTGACTTTCTCTTACGGTGCCTCAACATCAGTTGCCACAGCAACCATATAAATATATATATATATATATATATATATGAACAAAAGGAGTTATTTTGGATTCATCCACTGAAAACCCTCTATCCTAGTGGTATCAATGTAAAAAAGGTACCGAAGCAAAACTAATCTTGTTGTTGTTTTTGCTTGGTTTCGGGTATAGCCCTTTTTGTTCAACTTC